>OX451739.1:766853188-767023298 GCA_948472305.1 Vicia faba
AGGGGCAGTGACAAATCTCCCACAAAGTCCTTTTCGTAGGGTGATCCCCAGCCAGAGTTTCAATCTCTGAAAACTTCTCCCCAACTGAGTTGATCTCAAGAATCCTCAAGGAGTTCTATCAAAAATGCCCCTCCAGCAGATTGGCGACAGGGTTTATTTCCCCAACAAACGGCAAGATTCCCCAGCTTGAATTTTCCTCCCAGACTATCACAAATCAAGGGACCATAACTCCTCTTCCCTAGTAGACTGCTCTACAATCCCCAATAGCTACCCAGTAGAGCAACAGACAATGAAGACTTATGAACTCTTTTCCCCAAGCGAAAATTAACACTCTCAACAAAATTTTCTTCTCAAGCAAAACCAACATTCCCCAACAGAATTCTCCTCAAACAACAAAACAGGAATCTCCAGCAGGACCATTCTAAACAAAGTTCGAAGATGCACATACTCTTCATCTCCAACAGAAGTCAGGAATTCATCTTCCCAAAACTCCCCAGCACTTGTCAAGGATTCATTTTCCAAGACAAAATTACATTCCAACAACATCTCATGCATCATATTTACATACATGATAAATGCATACATCATAATCTCATTTATTTTGAGAACATCATTACGCCATGCATTTCATACATCATGACATTGCATACAACTAATTGTTTACCTTTTCAGGAAAGATCAAACAACAGATAACTATCATCAACAATTTTCAACAATTCCAGATTAATACCTATAACAAGACAGGACAACTATATGTAGAGGACCAATTGTAGATCAATACCTGAAACAAGCCAGGAAAGCTATCTACATGAGCAGGTTGACGATTAATACCTGTAACAAGCTAGGAAAACTATCTTTCTTTCTAAGGTCAAAGATCAATACCTGAAATAAGCTGGAGCAACTATCTACACGACCAGCTAAAGCAACCCCACCCAGGTTCCTTCTCATACATTTCCAAATGCAGTTTCACACAGACTCGTCATGAAGTAACCCTACCCAGGTTCCTTCTCAGACATTTCCAGATGCGGTTTAACACGGACTCAACATGAAGCAACCCTACCCAGGTTCCTCCTCATTTCCAGATGCAATTTCACACAGACTCATCATGAAGTAACCCTACCCAGGTTCCTTCTCAGACATTTCCAGATGCAGTTTAACACGGACTCATCATGAAGCAACCCTACCCAGGTTCCTTCTCATACATTTCCAGATGCAGTTTCACACGGACTCATCATGAAGTAACCCTACCCAGACTTCCCTCTCATATGTCTCCTAAAGCAACCCCACACAGGCCCATCATAAATGAAAGAATATTCAAGACCTCAGCTGGTTCAATTTAAATCGATCAATGGTTTATCCTGATTCCTTTCCGGTAGACACTTTCGCTGGTTCAGATAAATCGCTCCTAAGATTTATTTTGATTCTTTTCCAGTTGAAGTTAAGTTTAGACTTAGTCTAATTTCTGTCAACAATCACCTTTGGATGGCATCTATAAGCCCATCTCCGACAACTCTCCATCATCTCTCCAAATGGAATCTTTAAGCCTATTCCCTATACAATCAACAACCACATCATCGAGTGCAAATTTCTGGGCACTCTAGTGTTCAATTATCTTCTACCTTCAATCTACGAACGACAAAGTGCCATACTTGCTTTTCAGGTTTAAGAAGATTGAACAGGGGCAACTGTTGTACCCCAAAATTTTCCCTCTCATTTCTCAAGGCATTTCTCACAAGGGTTCTCAAAATTCAAGCTTGCACAAGTACAATTGGATTTTCCAGCATCAAGTTAAAAAGGAATCTGTTAAAAAGGGGAAAACAGATAAAAATAATATTTTTGACAGAATTGGAGAAAAAACAAGTTTGTTTCGATTCACATCCTTCATTTGGAATTTTGGCCTTTTTCGATGCAATCTTGGCTTTCATCCTTCGATTAGGCGTTGGCCTCGGACACGCTGGCTTTGATTCACAAAGCAGGAGCTTCCTGCATGCAACCTTCGATTGCATCATTGACCTCACATGGTTCACAATGTAATGGTGGCCTGCATACCTACTTTGATTTGATGTTTGATTCCTGCATTGATTGGACAAATAATTCCCTCCATGCTTGCTTTGATTCACAAAGTGATGGTTGGCTGCATGCAACCTTCAATTGGGCCATAACTTCCTTCTTGCATGCAAGAGGCTCTCACCAGGCAAGCAAGCACAAGGCAAAGAGCCTCCTGTAGCCTCCTTCGATTCAAAGAGGAAAAGCCTCCTGCACGCAAGCTTCGATAGCACCATTGGCCCCTTACATGTTTTCCTTGAGTCACAAAGCAGTGACCTCCTGCATGCAGGCTTCAACAGGGCATTGACTCTTCATGAAAACCTTCGTTTGAGCAATGGCCTCTTGTATGCTTGCTTGGAGTCACAAAGTAGTAACCTCCTGCATGCAGCCTTCGACGGGGCATTGGCTATGTTTACACTAGCTTCGACTGGACAATATTTCCCTTTGAAATAGTATGCTTCAATTTCACCCTTGACAACCTTCAACACACATGGTTGGTGGCCCCTTCAAAGGACACGTGTTCGTGGATTTGAAGGGCATACATAGGAGTCCCTTTCGAAGGATATACCTTACTAGCCCATTCGAAGAATTGCATTTCATCCCTTTGAAGGACACACATATAGTCCAATCGAAGGGTACATATTTGGCCCTTTCAAAGATACCCACATGACCCATTCAAAAGACATACCTGGGTGTCCCATTCGAAGGACATGTTTAATGACCAATTTGAAGGACTTGCAAGACACATCTTAAGACATACTTTGGTGACCCATTCAAGGGGAACACATTTGGCTCCTTCGAAGGATGCACAAAAGTGACCCAGTCGAAAGACACTTGTTGGATGAAAATCAAAATAATGTTGATGGAAGAAGGATCTGGTCGAAGGTGGTCAAAACGAAAGATGAAATATTCAAAAGATGCTTGCTGCCATGTTTAGGCCTGCTACACTGGCCATAACGCTCCAAAACTGATGCACAACAGTCCTGAAACACTGCCCCTATTCTTGCACCAATTTGGCATACAAACATTGCCCCTCGAAAGCTACAAAAAACAGTTTGCCCATTTTGTTCAAATTGTTTTTGTTTTCCCTCCTAAACCTCAGCCAACATTCACCTATAAATAGGAAGCTCCATAACATGTATAAGGGGTTGGACAACACATCCAGAGGCTTTTAATAGCTGGGAAAAATCCTTGATTGTGTGAAAATCATCCAAACACTTAACACATTATCATACCCAGATTCAAAGGACCATACCTTTGTGCTAACCCTTTCGAATCCAACAACTAGAAACACAACACATGTTTCTTTTTTCCCTTTCGAATCCAGGAACAACCCCACACTTTGTTTTTCTTTCGAATCTAGTAGAAAGAACACCACACATGTTTCTTCTCCATTCGAATCCAGGAATAACAAGCACCACCTCCACTCTTCTGGACCTTCGAATCCAACATTAGAAACATTACCCTTGTTTCTTTCCTTCGAATCCAAGGGCACTCAGGGCAGCCACTCAAGGTCCAGTACACGTTCCAGCTTCAAGCAAGGTAAGCCACTCTAACCTTGAGCTTTTCATTTCAAACATAACATGTAAATAATATTTGTTCACTTTTTATTTACATACTTTCGATTTCATGAATTTTCTTATCCAAGTATACACATATAGCTAACCTGTATAGACCTTAAACAAAAGAAAAAGTATTGTGTGAAACGAAGCCTTAGGCTTCCCCCCTGGTTGCCTCATAGTCCCAAATGAAAGTCTAGAAGGGAATGGAGGATACGCACTCATGTTGCTTTGCAGGTCCTTACTGCTTTGTAGTCCAAATGAAGAAAAGAAGGATGTCCACACTGACTACCAGGCCTCAAACGAAAGAGGCAGCCATAAGGATGGCCACACTGACTTCCAGGTCCCATTCGAAAGAAACGAGAAAGGGGTGAAATTGAAAGACATGACCTTACTGCTTTTAGGCCAATCGAAGGAAGCCAGGAAGAGAAGAATCGAAGGGTTCTTCTTCCCAAATCAAAGCACTCATTTTTCCTTTCTTTATTTTGTTTTGTCTTTATATTTTCTTGCTATTCAATATGGTTGTAATAGTGTAGGATTTATTTTCTGCATTTTTATTGCTTTTGTACAAATGTTAGTAATTAGGATGTATGGCAAGATAAAAACAACAAGTAGACAACCCAAAAATCAAAGAAAAAATGCATGCAAATCAAACACACTATGCACATATGCACCTCTAGGGTAATCTCACTTGTTTCCTAGGAAAATAGTCATGTTCCTCGAATATGGGCGTTTTAGCAAAGACCCTTGATAAAAGATCCTAGTCCCTTGATGACCCTCAATGTTGCCTTCGGTAAACGATCTAGTCCCTAAACGACATTGCTAAAATGTCCCATAGGTTGCCTTCTATGACTATACAAACGTCCCACGCCCGTCCCTTCCCATCCAACGATGGGGCTTCTTACCAGATCAATGGTAAGATAGCAACATATAAATGAGGAGGAAAAAAATGTTAGACCTTTTGAGTAGGTAGGATACTCCTAGTTGCTCGCTTGCTCACAACAAAAACATTTTATACACCAACACTTTCAGTTTGGAACATTTTCAAAAGACAAAGCTTTTTGTACGCATTCTTATAGAAACGAGAACCATTATAAAACAACACTTTGTACGTGTTCTTATAGAAACAAGAGCCATTACAAAGATGTTTTTTGAAATACTTTCTAAACCCACACCACAAGCACATTTTCAAATAAAAGCAAGTGATCTAGCAAGCAACTAAGAGCCCATAGAAAACTACGGATGAAAAGGGTGCTAATACCTTCCCTTTTCATAATCTACCCCCCAAACTCAAGAAATAATCTCGAAAGGTCTTTCCTGTTATTTTCAACCTTTCCTTATTGGATAAAAGAAAAGTAGGTGGCGACTCTTGTTATCGGCAACAATTTCAATCAAACGCAAAACACCCAAGTCAGTTCTCCCACTGTATTACAAAACTGGCGACTCTGCTGGGGAATTCTTAAAAGTGGGGTTACCTTAGGTCTAGATCACCTTTACTTGCTTTTCACTATTCGACTTGCTTGCTTTACATTATGGTTCCTTGTTTGGGCTTGTTTTGATCCTCTACCCAGATCTGGGGCACCTTTTAGGTAAGTAGCAATAGATTATGGAAACTGTGCAGGGTATACCGACATGGTTGAAGCAATGTCTACGTTAGTGTGACACATTTGTTGGTACTTGTTGTACCCCAAAATTTTCCCTCCCATTTTTCATGCAAGATATTATCCTAGGGTTTCTCGAATACTCAATTTGGCTCAAAAGTTGATTAGACAGATTCTCTTCCTAGGCAGTACATCAACAATTAGGGTTTGTTATTTCCCAAAGAAAACTGAGTCTCCAGGGTTTCAAATGGTCTTCATAGATCTTCATGTCTCCTCAAGGATGTTTGTGCCAAGTTTCAAACCTCGCATTGCAAGTTTGCTCAGTCAAGGGTTCAGATGACTGAAAATGACTCCATTGACCCAAAAGTCGACCTTTTGCGAGACTAAATTCAAGCGATTGTAACTTCTTCATTATTTGATATTTTTTAGCGTTTCTTCTGGCGTATGAATTTCCTTAACGTCATCTCCAATTTCTCTTCACAAATCAAGAGCTGATTACGTGTGGAGGATCACAAAAATTTGAATACTTTAGAGGTCGCTTCATGGAATTTGACCTAATCTTAAGTAACCATCGTCTGATTTCTAGGAAATGTGATTTCCTAAAATTACAAGATCTTGAGACGATTATTTCTGCATATGGTCATAAGTGATGTTGCTTATGAGTTTATCTTCAAATATTGAAGGAAAATTGTGTTTGGAAGACTTTGAAAGTTATCGAATCATCGTAAGTCATTTGTTCGATTTCGAATGTTCTTAACCACAATTATTTTCTCAGGACTATGATTCTCACGTTGAAGTTTGTTAATTTTACAAGATTGATGAATGTTCTTAAAGCATGTTTGTTTTGGCAATAAAGTTCCATTTTAATCGAGCATGGCGTGCGAGTTCATTTTGAATGCAAGTTTGATTTGGACATGATGTGAATATTAAGATTTTCATTTAAATGACCATGGTTTTGGGTTCCAGTTAACCAAGTGGAATTGAATTCTTAAACATTTATTTTATTTAGAAATTTGATTGGAGTACAAGGTACATGGTTTACTTGAAATACAAGTTACAAAAGTCATTTGTGATTGCTTGAAGTTCAAGTTACAAAATCAAGATGTATCATTCAAACCATTCAATTGAGAATTTCAAAGTTCTAACAAAATCCAAGATTTGTACAACAAATTTCATCACTCACAAATTTATTCAAGCTTTGTATTAATTACATTACATGTAAAATATAAATTACAATGCTTTGTTTACAAAAATAAAATTTGTTTCTTCAAATCTTCTCTTGCTTCATCTTCAAGAAATTCATCCACACCTCGCCATGGTTTTCTCTTCACTTTACCTTGCTTGCCATCCACTCCTCATGTTCATGAAACAAGAAAAGGGAAATTAGAAAGCAATCAATATATGGAAATTCAAGCAAGAATGATTTGCAAAAAAGGAAAACTCATCATTAGGGTTTGTATTTAGGAATCAGATTTAAAGGTTGTTTGTCTTTAATCATAATCCCTCTTCTCCTATTTTGCAAATCACAAGGTTTGGGCCTTGGTTCACAAAAGAGGAAAAGAAAATTTGCAAACATAGCATAAAGCCCAAGGCTGTCCAACAAGCAACAAAATATTGCAACATAGCAGCAGCAGCAAGGCAAACAGCAGCTAGGCTGCCAAATACACAAACAAACAAAATAGGTCACAATACAGCAGGGTCCAAGCAAAAGAAATGGAAAAACTGCAAACAAATAGAACAACAAACAGGCTGCAATGCAGTAGAACCAAATGCAACAAACCTGCAACAAATATTGCAGCAAAACAGCAGCTGCTGTAAACATAGCAAGCAAGCTACCCAAATGCTGCCAAACACACAAGCCAACAAAGTAGAACAAATGCAGCATAAAGATAAAAACAACAATAAGCGAAACAAAACAGAACAAGGCAAAACTGCAAGCTAGCTTGCTCAACAATTTCAACTACATCATCATTTTCCTACCCTATGCAAACCCTTCAGAAAATTGTATGAAAAGAAAAATGACTTTATTTTTCATTGAAAGATAAAAGAGGAAAGAGACAGGTTTGAAAGATATCACCTAGCTCACACAACATGCCAAAGTCAGCTCTGTCCAAATCTGCCCAAAACTCAGTCCAAATGTTGCACAAAATAGGCAACCTAAGGCCTGCACCTTAACATGTTCAAAGTCAGCATACCACAAATATTCAAAACCTCAAATTTCCCCCCCACTTTTCACCCTTATTTTCCATATAATAAAAGCCATTGTTTCACTAAGAAGGGGTGGACAATATACAAACCAAGAGAGCAAAAAACCAACAAACAAGAAAACATAGCCATCTCTCAAACCTGCAACATTATTCCATCAATCCCAAACCTCACTCATCTATATTGAACCGCAAATCCTTGTTCAACTCGCCCAAAATCCTCATTACCCTACTAACAAATTTGTTCCCTGCAACTTAAACTGCCTCACCCTATAACCATAACAACATAACACAACATAACAGACAACTTTTCAACAAAACCATAACCTCTCATCAAACATGCAAAAATCCCAGACAGTAAAAAAACCAAGAAAAAGTGTAATATCTAAAACACACATCACCGCACCATCATCAACTTCAAGCGTCCAACATTCAACAACTTCAAATCTACAACTACAACATTGCCATAAGTATTTTCGCAAACAGCAACAACAAAAATGCAATTTCATAATAAAGAGGGAAAAATAAATCATACCTGGATTCAAACCAAAATCGTTAGCGGTAACAGTTAGTTTCTTTCCTTTTCAAAAGCTTTGACTCTAATTTCTCAATACAATTTTCTTTTGCATGCTTGTTAGAACAGTTTCCCCTTCATGAACGTTATAAGATGCAGAGTTTAGGGTTATAGAGGGGTTTGATTTTGAATCGATAAGAGAGATAATAGAGAGAGATGATGACATGCTGTTGAAATAGAGGGAAATCGCGAGAGATGTGAAGAGAAAAAAATATGAGCGTGAGAAGAGAGAGAGGCGCGAGGTTGAGGTTAATGACATATCTTATTGTGAGATAAGGAAGAGAGAGGGGTTGAGATTTTTTTATTGTGGTTTGATTGAAACTTTAAGCATAACTTTTCCTTTCCCCCCATAAACTCCCAGCCGCGCCTCCTTTTTCTGTTTTAGGGTTTCTCAACCCTTTCCTTGTCTCTTCCCCAAACCGGGTTTGGGCCTATCTCTTGGCCCAGCCCATTTCACAGTTTGTGCTCTTTTATTAATTAAGTCATTATAGTAACGAATAAACAGAATAGTTCAGTTGGTAAGGCATTGTTTGCAGTGACTAAGGGAACCCGGATTCAACCCCTGTTAGGACCTATTTTATTTTTGTTTGCTTCATTTTTCTTTTTTTGTTAAAACAAAAAAAAACTCCTTGGGTTTTAACCTCTAAAGCCCATACTTTCAAAAACAGCATCATCCCCATTTCAGTTTAACACCACCCTTCCATTTTGTTTTATTTTAATATTTAGTTTGGTTTTATTTGTTTTTACTAATTTAATAACTCATGAAATTTTGTTAGATAATTTTCTCAATTAGTTTAGTTCTAAAATTTAAGTTAGGAAAATTTTGTAAATAATTTTACTAATTAATTTTTGTACTTAGTTCTAATTTGTTTATTTAATTTCTTAATAACAAAAAAACCTAAAAGACAAAATATATACAAACAATTTAATTTATTTAAATCAATTATTTTATTTTATTTAATAGAATATATTTTTTAATTCTCTTTCCAAACTTTTCAAATAAATGCTAAGAATTTTATTTCCTTATTTTACTTTATTAATTAATTTTACTTCATAAATTTATTATAATTTCGATTAATTGCTCGATTTTGTGAAATTATACTGCCACTTCCGAAAGCTTTGTAATAGCGTAGAATCATAATTTCCGCAATTTACTGTTTTCCTTATACTGTATAGTAATTAGGCGTGTATGGCAAGACATAAAAACAACCGCTAGATAACCTAATTTCAAGACAATTCAATTGAAAACAAATCACTTTACACACGCGCACCTCTAGGATAACCGCGCTTGTTGCCTCGGAAACACAGTCATGTCCCTCGAATATGGTACGCTTTAGCAAAGACCCTTCGATAAAAAAGATCGTAGTCCCTCGATGTCCCTCGATGTTGCCTTCGGTAAAACGGTCTAGTCCCTTACGAAAATTGCTAAAGCGTCTCACAAGTTACCTTCTATGACTGTACGATTGACCCACGCTTGTCCCTTCACATCCAACGATGGGGCTTCTTACCAAAACAATAGTAAGGTAGCAACATCTAAAGGAGGAGAAAAAGAACATTTAAGACCTTTTGAGTAGGTAGATTCGCTCCTAGTTGCTCGCTTTCTCACAACAAAACCATTTTATACACCAACACTCTCATTTTGAAACATCTTCAAAAGATAACACTTTGTATGCGTTCTTATATAAACGAGAGCTATTACAAAGAAAACCCTTTTTAAAATCACTTTCAAAACACCTCTTTGAACTATTTTCGAAACAACACTTTGTACGCGTTCTTATAGAAACGAGAACCATTACAAAGACATTTTCAAAATACTTTCAAAAACCCACACCACAAGCACATTCAAACAAAAACAAGTGATCTAGAAAGAAACTAAGAGCCCGTAGATAACTACGGATGAACAGGATGCTAATACCTTCCCTTTTCATAATCTACCCCCCGACCTCAGAAAACATCTCTAAAGGTCTTTCCTGTTCTTTTTAGCCTTTCCTTTTGGATAAAAGAAAAGTCGGTGGCAACTCTTGCTATCCGCACAATTGCGATCAAACACAAAACAACCAAGTCAGTTCTCCCACCGTGTTATAGTACTGGTAGCCCTTGAGTAGTCAAGGAGAATATGGGGCCGCTGTATGGTGTCATGAAGCAATAACTGACCTTAGAACCTTAATTGAACAACTTGTCCATTAGGAAGTAGAGAGATAGTCGGCTTTGGTGCATTCTGAAGTTGGTTGATACTCGATGTTATGCTCATTGAGATTAGACTTTCGGGATATTTCGGTCGCCATTAAAGAGGCTTGTGCTGAAACAATGCCCGATGAAGAAAGATCAGTGATATTGAGATTCCCTAGAACCCGTTTACTTTCTAGGACAGGTTAAGCCAACTAAACTTCAAGAGGGTACTTACCTACAAACTCCATGCAAGCCTAAACCTAAGGACTTATTTGCTTCGTGTGTATATGCATATTTGTACATAATAACTTGCTTTCTTTGCATACTTGTACATAACATCATGACATCATAACGTAGCATTTTCAAATAACCATTTCAAGGATCTCAAGGGCCTATGATGCAGGGTCATGTTGAACCAGACGCCTATCAAGGGGCAAGAGGATTTATTCTCCTCTAATCAAAAAAGTCGTCAAAGACCAAAGCACGGTAACTTGAGTCAAGGGATATGACCCACTTGACATGGTGATCTTGATTCTCGTGGAAATACATCCACCGATACAAAGTTCTCCAATCAAAGTTGTTGATTAAAATTCAACTTCTAACATCTTCTTGTGTTTACCCCGCGAGATCCTTGAAAACATGCATCCACATACCATGCATCATATCATGACAGGTTTCTCCCATACAGGTATCCTTATCTTCCTACTGTTTATTTCAGTAAGATGGATATGGAACAGACGGTGAAGGATCTTCAAGCATAAAATACCCAATTCCAACAAATGTTCCTGGTTATGGCTAAGGGGCAAGAGGACCTGAAGACTCTCATTCTTAAAGACAAGAAGAAAAAGACAAAGAAGTCAGTAGGCGTCATGAATTTGGGAAGGAGGTTCAAAGGACCAACAGAGCAAGCTCTAGGATTCGCAAATCCGTCAACTAAGGGGGATAATCAGACAAAAGAAGGGTATCACAGTCTGGGGTCTAACAAAGAAGAGGCTGACTATGCTGAAGAGCAGTATCCTCCTACAGACGATAAATACAAACAGCTGAAGGATCGCCTCAACACCATGGAAATCCAAAAAGTACCTGGTCTGGACTTTGAAGAAATGGGATTGGTTTCTGGAGTGGTCATCCCACCAAAGTTCAAACTCACTACCTTTTCCATGTATGATGGGGTCTCTTGTCCTACGATGCATCTGAGATCTTATGTCCGCAAGATTCAACCATACACAACTGATCAGAAGCTCTCGGTCCATTTCTTCTAAGAGATCTTAGCTGGGATGCAACTTGAGTGGATATATTAATTGGAGAGTTCCCACATTCACACTTGGGAAGATATAGCGGTTGCTTTCTACAAGAAGTACCAATACAACGCTGATCTTTCACCAACTCGTGTGTAATTGCAGAATATGACCATGCATTCCAACGAGGGCTTCAAGAATACGCCGAAAAGTGAAGAGACCTGGATGGCAGGGTGCAGCCACCCTTAACTGACAGGGAGTTGATTGACATCTTTATGGGAAATTTGATGGGACCTTTCTTCAATCACCTAATCGGAAGCTCCTAGGTTGGGTTCACCGAGCTAATATTGACTAGCAAAGAGTCGAAGCTGGCATCAAAAGCGGAAAGATCCAAGGAGCTACATCCTCTGATACTCAGAAAAATCCATACAATGGGAAGAAAGAGTCTAATACTGTGTACGACCAAAAGGGTCATAACAAGAGCAACCACGACCAACATGTGGGGGCAGTCTTGATTTCCGGTCCTGCATCGCAGTGACAACAACAAAGGGGAAATTAGTGAAAGCAAGACGAGCCCAAAAGATAATTTACCAACATCAACATGCCATTGTCTCAAGCACTACAAAACTTGTTTAAGATGAATCTGATTACGTTGATAGGACCTAATCCAAACCCCAAAACTTCTTTTCCTAACTACAATCCTGATGCAATATGTGCATATCATTCCGGCAATCCTAGGCATGATACTAATGATTATTGGGCGCTGAAATACAAGATTCAAAACATGATTGACGCCAAGGAGATCGAGTTCAACCCTCTAGAGACTCCCAACGTGATCACCACTCCCATGCCAAATCATTGAGCGTTCCAGTTCATTTTGAATTTTCAATTGTAATTTCTTTTGTCATTCAAACACTTATCTATTAATATTAAACTCTGCTTCATTAATACATCGCATATGTTTGTCTTGAATTGATCTATTCGTTTTCATTATATTTGAACTATGCTTTTCAATCCCTTTATGAATATTCAACTCTTGTTTCAAAAAGTTGCAAGCCTTTAGAGGAAGGATGAAAAAAACAATACCATAATCTCATACAGTATGCTTTAGGATAGACCTTTCTGACGATATACAGGAGTTCTTTCAATTCCTAAACACTGGAGTTATAAGGAAGATAATCCTTAGTCAACCCCTTTGAGCCAAAGAAGTAGGAGTTTTCTTTTTCACACAAATTGAAACCTTTAATCAAAACCTGGGGAAGGGTAGTTTCTCAGTTAATTCAAACGCGGGGATACCAAAAAGATCCTTCTGAATCAAAAGAAGGTGATAGTTCATCCCATAAGCTAGGCAGTCATTATCTCTCAAAAGAAAAGCCCACTAAGTCATAACCTACGAAGACCTAAGAAAAACTGGGGCATCCCGCTGACTGTAATCTCAAAATAAGAACAGTCAGGCAAAAAAAAAACCAGGGATAATAAATCAAAAAAAGAGGTCACTACAAATCCTCGACAACATGAAAAATGTTGCAAAATGACTGCCCTCCAACAAACTTAATTTGTACGAACTATCTCCAAAACGTCATTCTAGACTCAATTGGAACTCAAACGCACAATTAACTGAGCTTAGGACTAAAGAACATCACGAAGAACAGACGGGTACAAATACACTTTGAGCCTTATCCTTTATTTCTTAAACCATGAACCAGACCATGATACAACCTTTCAAAGTCCTAATTGAAGCATGGGTTAGTCCGAAAGCATACTGTTACAAAAGGTATCCTGACTCCTGTAAGGCGTTACTCTAAATCCTGAGTTGAATTCACATTCTTACAAAAATTCTTTTATTTGCTAAATTGCATTTTCAAAACTTCAAAACAAGCATAAACTTTGCATTATTTTGAATACCACTTTTTCATATAGCTATTTGTTTGACAATAGAGAAACTCAAACAACGAATATCCAATGAACGAAAGCTCTCTCGGTGGACAAAATCACTTCAAATAGGATGACACACCCAACAAAAAATCTCCTATTAAGCAATAGGGCATGACATGTCACTGTCCAATTCATCTGGGGCAGTCAAGTTGAGATTCCAAGAGATCTCTCAAGAAGTGCTCAGTAACCAGGGGCAAGTCTGTATCTGAATCACTCGGGGCATTGAACATGAATTCCAACAAAGGGTCACGCACGGTTAGGCAAATACTTTCTGGCAGTACTACAAACACTTGCTACTAGGGACAGTGACAAATCTCCCACAAAGTCCTTTTCACAGGGTTATCCCTAGCAAGAGTTTCAATCTCTGAAAACTTCTCCCCAACTGAGTTGATGTCAAGAATCCTCGAGGAGTTCTGTCAAAAACACCCCCTCCAGCAGATTGGGGACAAGGTTTATTTCCCCAACAAATGGAAAGATTCCCCAACTTGAATTTGCCTCCCAGACTATCACAAATCAAGGGACCACAACTCCTCTTCCCCAGTAGACTGCTCTACAATCCCCAATAACTACCCAGTAGAGCAACAAACAACGAAGACTCCTGAACTCTTTTCCCCAAGCATCCATGAAGGAGAAAACTTTGTGTTGAGCAGTATTGTCAAACAAGACATTGATGTGTGGTAATGGGAAATCGTCTTTGGGGCTTGCCCTATTCAAATCCCTATAGTACGCACATACCGACTTTTCCATCTTTCTTTTATACCGGGACCACATTTGCAACCCACTGTGAATGACATCACTTCCAGGAAACCTGCATTGAACTATTTCATTACCTCAACTTTTATTTTCTCGAACATATCTGGCCGCATGTATCGAACCTTTTGCTTGAATGGAGGACAACCTTCTTTCATTGACAGACGATGAACTACGATATCAGTATCAAGTCCCGGCATATCTTCATATGACCAAGCGAACACCTCAACATAGTCGTACAACATCTGGACCAATCTTCACTTGACGATGTCTTCCAAATTGGCGCCGATCTTGACTTCTTTCTTGTTTGCCTCAGTACCTAGGTTTATTACTTCAACGGGTTCTTCGTGTGGTTGAATAGCCTTTTCTTCTTGACTCACGAGTCTGGCGAGTTCCCCAAGAATTTCACAATCTTCTTCACCTTCGTCTTCGGCTTGGTAGATTGGATTTTCAAAGTCATAGATGGCAATAGAAGAATTGTTGTCAATGAGATCCGGAGTGGACGCGGATATACAAATGTGTGTGTGTGCATGTAAGGTCACATGGCTATTTGAAAATGTAATAAAAGTAAAAGAAAGACAAAGAGCACAAAATTTGAATGTAAAATAGTCCAATGTTTTGTTAAAATGAGCATATGGCATATGAAAATGACAAACCCTTAAGAAATGGACCATTGTGCCTCGGGAAAGACACATGGTTTAAAGTCATTGTTTAAATGGAAATTTTAGACAAATTTCTCAAAGTAATAAAAAAATAGGAAATGGCAATTACTCCTGGTTGAAGGAGATTGGAATGAATTCTTTGGTATGCCAGTTGTTGATCCCTCCATCAGTAGTTGGGTAGATCCAGTCGTCCCAGTCACAACAGCATCCGAGTCTTCAAGAGCATTAAACTCATGGTTACTAATGCAGAGAGGTGGTTTCCCAGCACGAGCACGTCAAACCTCCTTTTGAGCCTTGGAAGTGAAGCCCAACCATAATTTTTCTGACTTGAAAGGGATATCAGGGAGTTGTCCCCAAATGGTGCAGCCTCCGTCTTCAACAACAACATTAGCATCTTTGAGAGAGGCCATCCTCAGTGTATCTTTAGCAGCTTTGGGAGTGTCAGGAGTGGCCTTGGCAATAGCAACCATGGGAGATACCACCTCAAAGGCTTGACAAGGAGTTTCAATGAACTCGCCATCCATTTCAACATACTTTAATGAATTCAGATGACTGATCATAAACTCTTCTTCTCCGCATACAGTGACAATTTTCCCCTTGACTGGATATTTCAACTTTTAATGTAGTGTAGAAGTCACCACACCTGCCCCATGGATCCATGGGCGTTCAAGCAGGCATGAATAAGCAGGATGGATATCCATCATGTAGAATGTTGATTTGAAGACTTGAGACCCAACTTTTATAGGGAGATCGACTTCTCCATGGACCATCCTCTTTGATCCGTCAAAAGATCTCACCGCGATGTCACTAGGCTTTAGTACCAAAACTTCACATTCCAACCTATCTAGAGCTCCTTTTAGTAAAACATTAAGAGAAGATCCAATATCCACTAATACATGTGTCAGGGTGGTGCCCTTGCATTTTATGGAAATGTGGAGAGCTTTATTGTGATTTTTCCCCATCGGGGTCAAATCTGCATCAAAGAACCCTAAACCATTATTGGCAGTCAAGCTTGCTACACAGTTTTCAAATTGGTCGGTCGTAGTTTCTTGTGGAACATGTGCATTTTTCAAGAATTTTATCAGGGCTTGAGCATGTGCCTTAGAACATAGCAACAAAGACACCATGGAAATCTTCAAGGGTGTATGCCCCAATTGTTCCACTATCTTATAGTCACTTTTTCTGATAATTTTTAAAATCTCCTCCATCTCTTGGGTAGATGGGTCCTTAATGGTAATATCTTTTGTGGGAGCCTCCGTCCTGGCAGACTCGATCATTTTTTCCTTTCCTCGTGTATCAACAATAGGTTTAACAACAGTAATACGAATGGGTGTAGTAGTGGTTGTCGACAGTGAAATCTATGGAGAGAAGATCCTCCCCATCCTAGTAACTTTACTTGATCCAGCAATGTTTGTAATGTCAGTAGTTTCATCTTCATCAATCCAGGAATCTTGTTTGATACCATGATAATACACTTCTGCCCCATAATTCCAGGGTACAACCTTATCAGAAGAGTAGGGAATTGGCCCTGGTGTGGTGATAATTAGTGGAACTATTATTGGTTCAACGAGAATCTTAATAGTACCTTTGGTGGTGATCCTAATAGGTTTGTTTGAGATAGTAATGATGGACACGTCTTCAAATTCTTGAGAAACACTTTGGTTAAAACTTTTCACAGATGGAGATCTTTCAAATAGAATCTCATGGCTATCCATTAGGTGTTGGACACAGTTGTACCCCAAAATTTTCCCTCTCACTTATCAAGAATTTTCTCACAAGATCTCCTTTGGATCAAGACTGCATTTGGGTTGATCAGCTCAAGGCACCTCCTCAAGCACTAATGACTGCAAATTAGGGTTTGAGATTGCACAAGGATTTTTGAACTTTCAATTCCCCATATGACTTTCATGGATCATCATGGACCCCCAAGATTACTCATGTCAAGTTTCAAGCCTTGGATCACACTTTTGATCAGTCAATTGAACAGTTGACCTAAAAATCAGCTGTATTGGGGAAAAAGTCAACCATAGCCAATTTATAGTCAAACTTCATAATTTTTTATCCACATCAACATTTTATACCCATATGTATCATTTGATCAAGTTTGGACCATAATTCCTCAAGAAACTTGATCAAATCTCCAAAAGGGAAAAATGGTCAAAATTAGGGTTTTAACTGAAAAAGGGCAATTTCTGATTTTTGATCTAGCAAATGATCAATTGGTTTAAGGCATAATCTCAATAGTCTAATTTCATCATTTTGACCTAGTGACATGATTCAAAACATTGCAAATCCATTTGATTGATAGATGAATTTTGCAGTCAACTGATCAAAAGTCAACTATATACCGAAAAGTCAAACTTTGACTTTTTGGTCAAATTCAAGTGCCAAAGGTCATAATTCATCAAAACATGTCAAAATATGAAACTTGTTCATCAAGAAATCAAGAATTCAAGAATTTATTTTGAAAAGATGAAATTTCTTAACTTAGAAATTTTTCTAAGTATAGAAAATTTCTTATTTTTTCACAACTTTGAGCCAAATTTTCACCATGATGCAAGACGATTCAAAGGAAAATTCCAACATAAAAGTTGTAGATCTCCATGAAATTTAAAACTTTTCTTCACACAACTTCTCCTGAAAATGCTTGGATCTCAAGTTATAATTTTGTGAATACATGCTCATGAACTAAAAACGACTTTGTGAAATTTTTCCCTAGTTAGGCATATTTTTGACCTAACTTCATGGCAATTTTTCACATAGTTCCAAGGGGAATCTTCAAAAGCAATTCAAATATGAGTTGTAGATCACATTGCAAGCTTTCCAAAATGTCTAAGAACACCTTGAGATCATTCTTGAGTAGGGAGAATCGAAGAGATGAAGTTGGTGTTTTGTCACTTGGATTACAAGCCATTTTGTGAAGAACATTGGATCTAATCCTCAAGCATGTTGTACAAATCCCACTTTGCAGGATTCTAACTTGACTTTCAATCCATAATTAAATGTTTTCACAGCTGTTGGAAGCTTTAATCCAAGCATTCAATACATTGTACAAATTTAATTCCATTTTGGGAAGAAAGGCAACATTGCCATTTTAGAAAAGCAAGTTTTATGCAAAGTCAGCTTGCATTGAGCCTTGCATTTGTTCTTTCTGCACAAACACACTCTACAAAATCAGAACAAGTATGTTTAAAGGTCTCAGCCCCCCTACAAGCTTTGTACTTCACATTGAAACCGTGCTTGCTAGCTTTTCTTCCAAAACAAGTAACCAAGCAAAACATGTGAGTTTTGAAATCTGAGCTGTTACAAGTCTTAAAACCTCTTGCTTATAAGTAGACACACTATTTGCAAGTTGACACACGAATGCTAAGACTCCAAAACACTTCCAAACACTCTGCAACTCAGAATCTGCCACAACTTGACAGTTTTGAACCTCACATAGCCATCTCCAAATCCACTCGTGCGTATTAAGTTTTAACCACCCAAACACTTAATATACATCATATCAAAGCAATCCATACCCTTGTTTCCTCACTGTAACTCCTCTATCACTATCCACCATTTTCAAATATCAAGCTTGCAGGTTGACTTGAACAGAGAGATTCAGGGACTTTCAAGGAAAAGTAAGAGTTGGGATACACTTAAGGAGGTCCAGGCAAGCTAAACAGATCCTCAGGCCTTCTCAAAAGTTGCTCAAACTCCATTCACGACTCCATCTGCAAGATGTAAAAAACTCAAACTTCTATCTCTTTATACAAGCATCATTTGATCTTGATTTATGAAAACAAAATGTAGATATCCTTGCTCTAAAGTTAACCATGTTCATAGTTTCCATTTATATTGACTGTGCATAGAGAATTTTGGATATGAAATTTATGAGAAAATTAGGTTTTAATTTAGGGCCAGTAAAATTAGATCTTATCTTTGATTGTTAGTTTACATAATTTATATGGTTGAATTCGTGGGAAGAAACACCACAACTTTCATGTTTACATTTTCCATTTTCATTGAGAAATGAGCAAGTTATAGGAACCATGGCTGGAGGTTGAAGATTAAGTCATTTTAAGAATTTGACTTATGTTATGTATTTATCATTTCACTTATGTTAACGGATGTACAACCACCCCAGTGGTAAGGCAACGCGCGTTATTTCTAGAGATCATGGGTCCGAGCCTCAGTGCGCTGCCTTTTGCATTTTCTCACATTTTTTGTCTGTTGCAGCGCTGGGTCTCCACTTCATGGGCCTTTTGTTTTTTCTAACATTTCCTCCCTGTTCCATATTTGCACCCCTGGCCCATTATTATTTTATTTTTTCATTTTATTCTCATTTTATTTTCTTAAATATATTTTTCTTAATATTAAAAATCATAAGAATACAAAAAAATTAGAGTTATATTTTAACTTAGTTTATCTATTTTTTTTGCAAAAATATATTTTATTTTGACCACACTTTATTTGTTTTCAATAATCATCTTGTAAATTTAATTAAAACTAAAAATATCATTTATTTTATACTAATTAAAATATATTTTTAATACCATAAAGACTAAGAATATTTTTAACACTAGATTTTATTTTTTTCCCAAAGGATAAAATATAAAAAAAAAATACTTTTCTTGTAAACTTCATTTTTTTAAATCAATTAAGTAGAATTAGGGTTATATTCAAGAATCTTTTTCTTAATGAATTTAAACTTGATTAATTATTTTCTTTATTTAATTAGGTTAAAATCAAAACCCTTTTCCTTAAGAAACCAAACAAAAAAATGTTTTTCTTTGCATTTACAATTCTTGCATATTTAATTCATCTTGTATATTATTTATTTCAATTATTTGTACAATATTCAATTTGGTTGTAATAGATTAATTAGGTTTATATTATTGCAATCCTCATTCATAAATTGTATACCCCCTCCCACAAATGTTGTAATAGCGTAGTAACTTTAAATCTCGCAATTTATCGCTTTTACATAACATGCTAGTAATTAGGGTTTGTATGGGAAGATAAAAGCAATCAAATATAAACCCCTAATTCAAGACAAAAACAAGCATGAAAATGACACACTTGCACACAACCACCCCTAGGGTAAAATTCATCCTTCCTTTTGGTAACCATTGAGTCTGTCATAGAGGGAGATGTTCCATACACTATCCTACATCCTGACATGCCCACATCTCTTGAAGACCTACAAAGGGATTGGATACAACTCAAAGGAGAGCGAGATACTTTCGAAGCCCAATTTTACGCAAGCGAGAAGAAGGTTTTGGAGCTCACTAGGCTACTTCACGAGGAATAGACTTTGAATGCCTACATTGCATCGAAGAGGATGCATACTACCTTTCTATCTTAGAGTTTTGTATTATTTTTCCCAAGGGGCGTTGATGTACTCAAGCTTTATCTTATTAATATAACGTGTGTTTCCTTTTTGTCTAAAACAATTTTTGAATCTTTGAAATCCTTGAAAACATTGTATATGCATATACCATTCATCATAACATAAGCAGGTTTTTGCAACAAGTCTCCCCATCTCTATACTGTTTATTTCAGTAAGATGGATCTCGAGCAAACAATGAAAGACCTCCAAGCTCAGAATGCACAGTTTCAACAGTTGCTCTTGACCCTAGCCAAGGGACAAGAAGAATTGAAGACTTTGATGGCTGAAGAGAGGAAAAAGAAAACCAAGAAGGTAACCGGAGTCTTAAACATGGGAAGAAGATTTCATGGACAAACAAGAAGGACCTTGGACTTTGCAACAACATCCGGGGAAAGAGACAACCAAGATGGTAAAGGCAAGGAAACAGTTTTCCCGTCAGAATCAGATGAGGAAGAGGAAGAAGAAGACTATTCTGAAGAACAACACCCTCCAGCCAATGACAAGTATAAACATCTCAAAGTGCGGTTGAGTGCGAAGGAAATCCAAAAAGTGCCTGGCTTGGACTTTGAGGAATTGGGCTTAGTGTCAGGGATTGTAATTCCTACGAAATTCAAAGCACCCGTGTTCGCTAAGTATGACGGAGTCTCATGCCCTAAAATGCATCTCCGGTCATATGTAAGGAAAATCCAGCCCCATACAGCTGACAAAGACTTATGGGTACACTTCTTCCAAGACAGTCTGTCTGGAACTCAACTTGACTGGTTTTACCAACTAGAAAGAGCCAACGTTCACAATTGGGAAGATCTGGCTGCAGCCTTCTACAAATAATATCAATACAATACTGATCTTGCGCCTACCCGTACTTAACTCCAGAGTATGGCCATGGTGTCCAATGAAGGTTTCAAGGACTATGCACAAAAATGGAGAGATTTGGCTGGAAGAGTTCAACCCCCTCTATCTGAGAGAGAATTGGTAGACATGTTCTTGGGCACCTTGTCTGATCCCTTCTTCAACCATTTAATCAGAAGTTCATCTGCAGGCTTTACTAAACTAATATTGACCGGAGAGAGGATAAAAGTCGGTATAAGGAATTGAAAGATTCAGAAAGATACATCCTCTTCTACAGTTGTAAGGAAGCCTTTCATCGGGAAGAAAGAGGTGGCTTCTGTATATCCACAAAGAAAGCAAGATAGGGCCGAACGTCGACCAATGGTGGGGGCTGTTATGATTCCTAAGCCTGCATCTGATCAACAAATAAATAATCAACCAAGGATGGAAAGGCCAGTCAGGAAGTTCACCAGAATCAACATGACCCCGTCTCAAGTATTACCGCATCTACTAAGATCCAACTTGGTGACCTTGAAAGAAGCTCCAAAAAACCCCAATACAACATCTCCTCATTATCAACCCAATGCCCGTTGCGCATATCACTCTGAAAGTCCTGGTCATGATACCAATAATTGTTGGGCTCTAAAGAACAAAATACAAGACCTCATTGAAGCAAAAGAAATTGAGTTCGATGCACCTGAAAAGCCAAATGTCATTTCTGCCCCTATGCCCAGACATGGCCACAATACCAATGCCATCAAAGAAGGATTGTTTGTTACTTCAATTGATGAACTCATGACCCCACTTCTGACTATTAAAATGAATTTGTTGAATGCCGGTATGGTCCCGGGATGTGGTGAAGTTTTCCATCTCTATTTGTCCTCCCCGACCGACTGTCCTTTGTTGAAAATAGGCGTTCAGTGCCTAATAGATAACAAATAAATCGTGTTTGAAAAGATTCCTATTCCACCTATCCCTTTTGAAGATGTTTCTATCATTACCATTTCCGCCAATTCTTCCAGGGTCTCCACCAAAAAACCCATTAGAATCACATCAGTTCCGAAAGCAGCTCCTTTAATAATCACAATGCCTGGACCAGTCCCATATGCGTCAGACAAAACCATACCATGGATTATGGAGGGGATGTCTACTACCATGGTATCAAGCAGGACTGGCCAGCCGCCAAAGATTCAAGTTCTGAGGGAATGGACTCTGACATCAGTAATATTGCAGGAACTAGCAAAATTACCCGAAGTGGTAGGATCTTTTCTCCAGAAATTGCTCCCCCGAAAGCAGTTTTTGGACCCGTAATCATTCTTGTTGTTGCTCCCCCAAAGACTCTTCCCGGTCCTACAATTATCTCCAACAATACTCCAATTGACAAAGCTGTTACAACCCCTTAATCATTCCTACTGACACTCCTACTGTTGAGTTAACCGAGACTCGAGGAAAAGGTGTTCTAATTGAGCCTGTCCGGATGAAGGCTCAGTCATTGACTATCCCTGAGACCTCCAAGAAAGAAATGGAGGAGATCCTAAAAATTATAAAGAGAAGCGACTATAATGTAGTTGAACAACTGGGGAAAACTCCCTCTAAAATCTCCATGCTGGCATTACTACTATGTTCTGAGGCACATGCAAAAGCCTTGGTGAAGTTCTTAAAAACCGCCCATGTACCTCAAGAGACATCTGCCGATCAGTTTCAAGACTGTGTAGCCAGCCTAACTGCGGACAATGGTTTAGGTTTTTCAGATGTTGATCTGACGCCGAGGGGAAGGAAACATAATGAGGCATTGCATGTCTCAGTGGAATGTAGGGGCACAACCCTGGCTCATGTTTTGGTGGACACTGGCTCATCTCTGAATGTATTACCCAAAAAAGCTCTTGATAGACTTGACTGTGAGGGGTTGACTTTGAAGCCAAGCAACATAGTAGTAAGGGCTTTTGACGGCTCGAATAGGATGGTGCACGGGGAAGTGGATATCCCCATAAAGGTTGGAACCCAAACTTTCAATTCAACTTTTTATGTAATGGATATCCGCCCTTCATACTCTTGCTTGCTAGGCCGACCATGGATCCACAATGCTGGCGCTGTTACTTCTACGTTGCACCAAATGCTGAAGTATCCAGTTCAAGGGAAGATTATCACCGTTCATAGAGAGGAAGAATACATGATCAGCCATCTCAATTCCTTAAGATATGTGGAATTAGATGGGGAATTCAATGAAACTCCATTTCAACACTTTGAAGAGGTCCCCCAAGATGTGGCAGTGACCAAGGTTGTGTCTCAGGTTTCCAAGATTACAAGGCCTCCACTCGGGATGTCATCTCTGAAGGATGCCAAAGCAGTGGTAGAAGAAGGAGGGTGAACTATCTGGGGACAACTCCCAGATATCCCATATAAGTCTGATAAGTTTGGCCTAGGTTTCACTTCAAGTGCTCAAAAGGCTGTACGCCGTGCTCGTGCTGGAGGACTGCCCCTGAAGATCAGCAATCGTGAAGTCAACGTAGTAGAAGATGGTGAAGATGGCTGCAACCTAGAGGATTGGATCTTCCCGACTATCAATAGAGGGCTCAGCAATTGGGAGGCTAGAGACTTTGTCCCGATCACTTTTATCCCACAATAATTTGTCTTTACATTTTGTTGGATCTGTAATATTGAAACAATTTGCACTCTTAAAACCTTGTGTCTTACCCGAGGCACAACGGTCCATTTGTAAGGGTTATTATCTCATTTTCATATGACATTAATGAATCATGGAAGTTTTCACATACAAACTTTTGTGCTCATTGATTTTTCTTTTACATTTTATTCTCTTTCAAAGATAGCTATACCCTTACACACACCCACACTCACAATGCATGTATACATCCATTCGGGATCCCATGGGTAACGATACTGGTATGGCCTTTTGTGACTATAAGAATCTTATCTACCAAGCCGAAGACGGAGGTGAGGAAGATTGTGAAGTACCAGGGGGACTTGCCAGACTGCTACAACAATAAGAGAGAACCATTCAGTCTCACGAGGAACCCGTGGATACAATCAACCTACGTACCGAAGAAGACAAAAAAGAGGTTAAGATGGGTGCCAATCTGGAACCCAGCGCCAAGGAGCATCTGATTCAGTTATTACATGATTATGTTGAAGTCTTTGCCTGGTCATATGAAGACATGTCAGGGATTGATGCAGATATTATGGTACATCGTTTACCTACAAGAGAAGATTACCCTCCAATAAAGCAAAAGGTTCGCCGCATGAGACCTGATATGTCAGAAAAGATTAAAGCAGAGGTCATGAAGCAATTCAATGCTTGATTCTTGGATGTCACCTCTTACCCTCAATGGGTTGCCAACATTGTTCCCGTACCCAAAAAAGAGGGCAAAATGCAAATGTGTGTGGACTACAGAGATTTGAATAGGGCGAGCCCTAAGGATAATTTTCACCTCCCCCATATTGATATCCTAGTTGACAATACGGTACAACACAAAGTGTTTTCCTTCATGGACAGATTCTCAGGTTACAACCAAATCAAAATGGCGCCTGAGGACATGGAGAAAACAACATTTGTCACACAATGGGGGCACATTCTGCTACAAGGTAATGCCATTCGGACTAAAGAACGATGGGGCAACCTATCAGCGTACCATGGTAGCTCTATTTCACGACATGATACATCACGAAATAGAAGTCTACATGGACGATATGATAGCCAGATCTCAAACAGAAGAAGAGCATCTTGACCACTTATAAAAACTGTTTGAGAGACTAAAGAAGTACAAGCTGAGGTTAAATCCAAACGAATGTACATTTGGGGTACGGTCTGGTAAACTCCTAGGCTTTATCGTCAGCAACAAAGGTATCGAGGTCAATCCTGCCAAAGTTAAAGCGATACAAGAGATGCCTGCTCCTCGTACTGAGAAGGAAGTCATAGGATTCTTGGGATGTTTGAACTATATTTCCAGATTCATTTCTCACCTGACAGCTACTTGTGATCCAATCTTCAAACTATTGAAGAAAGATCAAGTAGTCAAATGGAATGATGAATTTCAAGTTGCTTTTGACAAAATCAAAGAGTACTTACAAGAGCCCCCTGTGTTGATGCCACCAGTCAAGGGAAGACCATTGATCATGTATCTGACTGTTTTAGAAATCTTAATGGGGTGTGTATTGGGGCAGCATGACGAGTCTGGTCGAAAAGAGCATGCTATTTACTACTTGAGCAAAACGTTTACCGACTGTGAAACAATATATTCACTGCTCGAGAAAACTTGTTGCGCTCTGGCATGGGCTTCTCACCGGCTAAGACAGTATATGCTGACTCATACTACCTTGTTGATATCTAAAATGGATCTGATAAAATACATCTTTGAGAAGCCTGCTCTTTTTAGGAGAATAGCGAGATGGCAGATGATCCTGACAGAATATGACATACAGTATACTACTGAGAAATCTATAAAGGGCAGCATACTAGCTGATCACCTCGCTCACCAAGCTGTAGAAGACTACCAATCCATGAAATTCGAATTTCTGGATGAGGACATCATGACAATAGACAACTCTGAAGAATTCAGGCCATATGACGGACCTGAACAAGGATCCCGATGGACCTTTTTATTTGATGGAGCATCCAATGCACTCGGCAATGGTATTGGTGTTGTACTCATATCTACGGAAGGGTGTCACAGTCCCTTTACTGCCAGACTTTGCTTCAATTGTACAAACGACATGGCGGAATACGAAGCGTGCATCTTCGGTCTCAAAGCTGCCATAGACTTGGGGATCAAATCCTTGGATGTATTCGGAGACTCATCTTTGGTTATCATCCAGATCAAAGGGGAATGGTACACCAAAAACCCAAACCTTATCCCTTATAAAGAACATGTTTTAACATTGCTACCACATTTTGAGAAGATTACCTTCGAGCATTTCCCGCGAGAAGAAAATCAGCTAGCAGACGCTCTAGCCACAATGTCATCTATGTTTAAACTTAATTGGGATAACGAGGCTCCCCAGATCACCATTGAACAAAGGGATGAACCAACACACTGTCACGAGATTAATATTGAAGAAGTAGTGGACCAACTTTGGTTTCACGAAGTCAAGAGGTATATCGAGACTCAAGAATATCCAGAAGAAGCTTCGGTCAATGATAAGAAGTTATTAAGGAGATTCTCTTCTAAGTTCTTCCTTAGTAACGACATCCTATACAAACACAATCATGACTCTGTGTTACTTCTGTGCGTAGATAAGGTTAAAGCTGAAAGGATCATGGCTGAATTACATGAAGACAATTTTGGCACCCATTCCAGTGGGCATATGATGGAAAAGAAAATCCTACGGGCAGGATATTACTGGTCTACATGGAAGCAGATTGCTATCAACACTCTCGGACCTGCCACAAGTGTCAAATATATGCTGACAAAGTGCACGTACCTCCGGTTCCTCTGAATGTCTTGACGGCTCCTTGGCCCTTTGCTATGTAGGGGACTGATATGATTGGGGAAATCAAGCCGACAACCTCCAATGGACACCACTTCATCCTAGTGGCCATTGACTATTTTACAAAGTGGGTTGAGGCAGCCTCCTTTGCCTCCGTTACCAAGAATGTTGATGCCCGCTTCATCAAGCAAAATCTCATTTGTCAGTACGGTATCCCAGAAAGGATCATCATTGAAAATGGTACAAATCTCAACAACACTATGATCACTGCCTTGTGCGAACAATTCAAGATTCAACATCACAATTCTTCTCCCTATAGGCCAAAGATGAATGGTGTTGTCGAAGCTGCAAATAAAAACATTAAAAAGATCATACAGAAAATGACAGTCACATACAAAGACTGGCATGAGATGTTACCATTCGCTCTCCACGGGTATCATACCACGGATTGCACATCAACCGGGGAAACACGCTATTCTCTGGTTTATGGCATGGAGGCCGTCTTGCCTATCGAGGTTCAGATCCCCTCTCTGAGGATTATGTAGGATACAGGGCTGAACAAATACGACTGGATCCAGACTCAACTTGATCAGCTGAACTTGATTGATGAGAAGAGACTTACTATTGTTTTCCATGGTCAAATGTATCAAAAACGGATGATCAAGGCTTTCAACAAAAAGGTCAGACGCCAGGTGTATCAAGTTGGGGAAATAGTGATCAAACACATCATACTGCCACAAGGTGATCCTAGGGGAAAATGGACTCCTACCTATGAAGGACCATTTGTAATCAAAAACATTTTCTCTGGTGGGGCAATGATCTTGACCACCATGGATGGTGATGACCTGCCGCATCCAGCAAACGCGGACATAGTCAAAAGATACTACGCATAAGAGACCCGCTAGGTTGACATACCTAGGCAAAAAAAGGGCATCCCGGCGAACCAAAAAGGTTCGGGAAAAAATTAGGGATAAAACAAAATAAAATCTGTACACTCGGGAAGTTGAAAACCCGAAAGGGCGACTTGGGCAAAAAAGGGTTTCCCGATGGACTGAAAACCCGAAAGAGCGGTCTAGGAAAAAGTTAGGGAATTAAAGCGTATGATTATGTCCCATTGGATCACTTTACGGACAACCTTTGGCTTCAACCAACAAACTCAAAGGTTCTGATCAATTCAATCATCTTCGGACGAGGAAACAAATAGACAAGATACCCAGAGATACAAAGGCTATAGTAGAATGGGAACACCATGGGATAAATACACATAGCTATCTTTTCTTTGTATTAAAATTTTCATTTTTTTTCTTACGACGGAGTTCTCCTACTAGAATGTTTGTCTCACTATACAAAAATACTTACTCAAAGTCAATACAAAGATATTCCTTTGAAAGTGCAGAAATATCTGTTTTTCTTTACTCTTGTGTTTTGTTTACAAAAACGTCCAAGGATTCATTGTTGAACATATGCATTTGAACATAATTACTGTTTACAAATAAACAAAAAAAAAGACAATTACTAATGGCTTTAAGAGGTAGGGAAATCTCTCTAAGCTATTTCCATAAATCCCCCACAGTTTGCAGTTTAATTCCCAGTGGAACAAACTTCCAATTATCAATCCCTAGTAGAAGTCGTTCAGTTTCTCAGGATTTTACAAGCAGTACACGACATTTCCCTTACAACTGAGTTTGTTTCTCTAAGCAGAAATTCATCAACACTTCAACTTCACAACATGAAGACTTACACTCCATACCCTCAGCAGCGGTCATGGATTTATTTTCCCCATTCCAACAGCAGTGCAACAAACTAGCTCACATACGCATGCATTGCATTAATATATCATAAACATTGATAACACGAATGCATTATACTATGCATTTAATACAACATAAACATTGCATTTTGGCTAACATTTTACCCTTTTCAGGATAAGGTTAACAGCTACCATTAACAATATTCAAAGTTTTCAGATACAGTTCAGATACGCTCCAAACACGGATGCCATCCTGATACTCATTCAGATTCAGTTTTCAAATATAGTTCAGATACGCTCCAGATACGGATGCCATCCTGATACTCATTCAGATTCAACCTTTTGATACAGTTCAGATACGCTCCAGATACGGATGCCATCCTGATACTCATTCAGATTCAACCTTTTGATACAGTTCAGATACGCTCCAGACATGGATGCCATCCTGATACTCATTCAGATTCAACCTTCAGATACAATTCAAATACACTCCAGACACGGATGCCATCCTGATACTCATTCAGATTCAACCTTTTGATACAGTTCAGATACGCTCCAGACACTGATGCCATCCTGATACTCATTCAGATTCAACCTCTGATACAGTTCATATACGCTCCAGACACGGATGTCATTCTGATACTCATGCAGATCTAACTTTCAGATATAGTTCAGATACGCTCCAGACACTGATGTTGTTTTGATACTCATTCAGATTCAACTTCTCAGATACATTTCAGATACGCTCCAGACACGGATGCCATTCTGATACTCATTCAAATTCAACTCTCAGATACAGTTCAGATACGCTCTAGACACGGATGCCATTCTAACACTCATTCAAAACTAGCTCTGAGATACAGTTCAGATATGCTCCAGACACGGATGCCATTTTGATACTCATTCAGATTCAACTCTCAGATACAAGTCATTTACGCTCCAGACACGGACGCCATTCTAATACTCATTCTTTCAGTTTAAAAATTACAATTCAACAATCACTCTTGGATGGCATCTACAAGCCCATCTCCAAAAATTTTTTATCACCTCTCCAAATGGCATCTTTAACCCATTCCTTCTACCATCGCATCGTCGAGTGCAAATTTCTGGGCATACTAGTGTCCAATCATCTTCCACCTTCGAGTCACGACTGGCAAAACATGCCAATCTAACTCTTCAGGCTTAAGAAGATTGAACAGGGGCAGTTGTTGTACCCCAAAATTTTCCCCTCACTTATCAAGAATTTTCTCACAAGATATCCTTTGGATCAAGATTGCATTTGGGTTGATCAGCTCAAGGCACCTCCTTAAGAACTGATGACTGAAAATTAGGGTTTGAGATTTCACAAGGATTTTTGAACTTCCAATGCCCCATATGACTTTCATGGATCATTATGTACCCCCAAGGTTACTCATGTCAAGTTTCAAGCCTTGGATCACACTTTTTATCAATCAATTGAACAATTGACCTAAAAATCAACTATATTGGGGGGAAAAGTCAACCATAGCCAATTTACAGTCAAACTTCATAATTTTTTATCCACGTCAACATTTTAGACCCATATGTATCATTTGATCAAGTTTGGACCATAATTCCTCAAGAAACTTGATCAAATCTCCAAAAGGGCAAAATGGTCAAAATTAGGGTTTTGACTAAGAAAGGGCAATTTCTGATTTTTGATCTAGAAAATGATCAATTGGTTTAAGGCATGATCTAAAGAGTCTAATTGAATCATTTTTACCTAGTGACATGATTCAAAACATTGCAAATCCATTTAATTGACAGATGAATTTTGCAGTCAACTGATCAAAAGTCAACTGTATACTGAAAAGTCAAACTTTGACTTTTTGGTCAAATTCAAGTTCCAAAGGTCATAATTCATCAAAACATGTCAAAATATGAAACTTGTTCATCAAGAAATCAAGAATTCAAGATTTTATTTTGAAAAGATGAAATTTCTTAACTTAGAAATTTTTCTAAGTATAGAAAATTTCTTATTTTTTCACAACTTTGAGCCAAATTTTCACCATGATGCAAGATGATTCAAAGGAAAATTCCAACATAAAAGTTGTAGATCTCCATGAAGTCTACAACTTTGCTTCACACAACTTCTCCTAAAAATGCTTAGATCTCAAGTTATAATTTTGTGAATACATGCTCATGAACTAAAAATGACTTGGTGAAATTTTTCCCTAGTTAGGCAGATTTTTGACCTAACTTCATGGCAATTTTCACATAGTTCCAATGGGAATCTTCAAAATAAATTTAAATATGATTTATAGAGAACATTTCAAGCTTTCCAAAATGTCCAAGAACTCATTGAGATCATTCTTGAGTAGGGAGAATCAAAGAGATGAAGTTGGTGTTTTGTGACTTGGATTACAAGCCATTTTGTGAAGAACATTGGATCTAATCCTCAAGCATGTTGTACAAATCCCACTTTGCAGGATTCTAACTTGACTTTCACTCCATAATTAAATGTTCTCACAGTTGTTGGAAGCTTTAATCCAAGCATTCAATGCATTGTACAAATTTAATTCCATTTTGGGAAGAAAGGCAACATTGCCATTTTAGAAAAGCAAGCTTTATGCAAAGTCAGCTTGCATTGAGCCTTGCATTTGTTCTTTCTGCACAAACAAACTATACACAATCAGAACAATTATGTTTAAAGGTCTCAACCCCCCTACAAGCTTTGTAATTCACATTGAAACAATGCTTGCTAGCTTTGCTTCAAAAACAAGTAACCAAGCAAAACATGTGAGTTTTGAAATCTGAGCTGTTAAAAGTCTTAAAACCTCTTGCTTATAAGTAGACACACTATTTTCAAGTTGACACACGGATGCTGAGACTCCAAAACACTCAAACACTCTGCAACTCAGAATCTGCCATAACTTGACAGTTTTGAACCTCACATAGCCATCTCCAAATCCACTCGTGCGTATTAAGTTTTAACCACCCAAACACTTAATATACATCACATCAAAGCAATCCATACCCTTGTTTCCTCACTGTAACTCCTCCATCACTATCCATCATTTTCAAATATCAAGCTTGCAGGTTGACTTGAACAGAGAGATTCAGGGACTTTCAAGGCAAAGTAAGAGTTGGGATACACTCAAGGAGGTCCAGGCAAGCTAAACAGATCCTCAGGCCTTCTCAAAATTTACTCAAACTCCATTCACGACTCCAGCTGCAAGAGGTAAAAAACTCAAACTTCTATCTCTTCATACAAGCATCATTTGATCCTGATTTGTGAAAACAAAATATAGATATCCTTGCTCTAAAGCTAACCATGTTCATAATTTCCATTTATATTGACTGTGCATAGAGAATTTTGGATTTGAAATTTATGAGAAAATTAGGTTTTAATTTAGGGCCAGCAAAATTAGATCTTATCTTTGATTGTTAATTTACATAAGTTATATGGTTGAATTCGTGGGAAGAAACACCACAACTTTTATGTTTACATTTTCCATTTTCATTGAGAAATAAGCAAGTTACAGGAACCATGGTTGGAGGTTGAAGATGAAATCATTTTCAGAACTTGACTTACGTTATGTATTTATCATTTCACTTATGTTAATGGATGTACAGCCACCCTAGTGGTAAGGCAGCACACATTATTGCTAGAGGTCATGGGTTCGAGCCTCAGCGCGCTGCCTTTTGCATTTTCTCACATTTTTTCCACATTTTTTGTCTGTTGCAGCGCTGGGCCTCCACTTCTTGGGCCTTTTGTTTTTTTCCAACATTTCCCCCCTGTTCCATATTTGCACCGCTGATCCATTATTATTTTATTTTTTCATTTTATTTTCTTTAATATATTTTTCTTAATATTAAAAATCATAAGAATACAAAAAATAGTAGAGTTATATTTTAACTTAGTTTATCTATTTTTTTTGCAAAAATATATTTTATTTTGACCACACTTTATTTGTTTTCAATAATCATCTTGTAAATTTAATTAAAACTAAAAATATTATTTATTTTATACTAATTAAAATATATTTTTAATACCAAAAAGACTAAGAATATTTTTAACACTAGATTTTATTTTTTTTCCAAAGGATAAAATATAAAAATAAAATACTTTTCTTGTAAACTTCATTTTTTTTTAATCAATTAAGTAGAATTAGGGTTGTATTCAAGAATCTTTTTCTTAATGAATTTAAACTTGATTAATTATTTTCTTTATTTAATTAGGTTAAAATCAAAACCCTTTTCCTTAAGAAACCAAACAAAAAAATGTTTTTCTTTGCATTTACAATTCTTGCATATTTAATTCATGTTGTATATTATTTATTTCAATTATTTATACAATATTCAATTTGGTTGTAATAGATTAATTAGGTTTATATTATTGCAATCCCCATTCATAAATTGTATACCCCCTCCCACAAATATTGTAATAGCGTAGTAACTTTAAATCTCGCAATTTATCGCTTTTACATAACATGCTAGTAATTAGGGTTTGTATGGGAAGATAAAAGCAATCAAATATAAAACCCTAATTCAAGACAAAAACAAGCATGAAAATGACACACTTGCACACAAGCATCCCTAGGGTAAAATCCACTTGGTTGCCTTATACAAAATGACCATATTGCGCATGTAAGGTATCTTAGCAAAAACAAGAAAATACAAGATCATAGTCCCTCTATCAACATCTTTGTATACATTCTTACGAACAAGAATCATTACAAAGATTTCCTAAACAATGGCCTCTTTACAAAATACTTTCAAAAACCACACAAAGCACAATTTCAAACAAAAGCAAGTGATCTAGCAAGTAAATAAGAGCCCATGGAAAACCATGGATAAAAAGGGTGCTAATACCTTCCCTTTTTATAATCTACCCCCCGAACTCAAGAAACAATCTCAAAGGTCTTTCCTGTGCTTTTTCACCTTTCCTTTTGGATAAAAGAAAAGTCGGTGGTGACTCTTGCTAACCGCAACATTTGCGATCAAACACAAAACACCTCAAGTCAGTTCTCCCACCGTATCACTGTTGTACCCCAATTTTTTCACCTAAGATCCCTTCATCATACCATGTTGTTTCACTCACAACAAGATCACACTAGGATTCTTGGTTCCCTTCCCTACATTTAGCTTTTCTCTTTTGAGGAATTACCAAGCACCTTGACTTATTTTCTTTTGTGATCATGAATATTTTGCTTTTATTTTCTTTCTAATTAATAAAATATAATGTTGGTTTGTCTTACTTATTAATAATGTAGGTAAAGGCAATGAGGTTTAGCAAGTTGCTTCATGGGTTCATGAGTTTATTTCCATGCCCTAGTCAATAAATCTTGAGAAATTCAAACCCCACCATTGAAGTTGTTTTGGAAGAAATGGCATGACAAGGCTTATTTTGGTTGAACATATTTCAAAGTTATCAAAATTGATTCAAAAGTACAAGGGGTTGAGGGAAGAAGTTGTCATGATTGGACAAGGTCTTGTTCCTATTGGTCAACAGAGCACATTTCTCTCAAATTTCAATATATGGAAATGGTTTTGGTGGCTATGAGTCCTCGTCATCATCATCAACAACTTATATTCACAAAGAAATAATATTGGCACAAGAAGTTTGTTCAAACTTGTCAAAGTTCCTCCAAGCATTCTCTTGATCTAGAGGCTAGGGCTTTGAACTTCAAAGGAGCATATCTTTCTCACCTTTTGGTATTTTTGAGTGATTCCAAATACATCTTTCTCTTCAAAGAGTTACCAACAAATCACTTTAAAATTTCCAAGGAGTTTTCATGTGGAAAGAACTTGGTGAAGAAGAAAGATTACAAGTCATCCAGTTGAATCCATAATTTTCCATATGTGACTTCAAATGGTCATAACTTGGTCAATTTTTATCACCTTGAGTCCATTATTTTTCCATGATGATCTTAAATATGTGTACTTTATGCCTTATTTTATGTGCAAAGTGATAAAATGGATGGAAGTTTCCTTAAATATGCAAAAGATTATAGGTCATTTCATGATTTTTGGCCAACTTCAACAAGTCATAACTTGCTCATTTTTTGGATATTTTGAGTGGTTCAAATTTCAAAATGTCGTTCAAGAGATCTACTTCATTACATATTTTTTTGTCAAGAGACAATTCTATGTGGAAAGCCATGTTTGGATACAAAAGATTATAAGTCATTTTTGAAGAAGAATTTGAAATATTTCTAAGTATGGAAAGTCAACTCTTTTTCTTCAACTTTGACTCCATGTAACTTTCAGCTCAAGCATCCATTTGATTCCATTCTTTTTCCATTGCAAATATTATAACCTCATCTTTCCAAAGCATCAAGAATTATGCCCTAAGACCCCTTGAGTTGGAAATGCCATGGATTTGAATTTGGTAACTTGAAATTGAATTTTTCACAAAGTCAGAATTTTGAAATCCATAATGTGACTTCTAAACACAAGATTTATGTGCGTTTTTGATTTAAACTTGATTAGCAAACTTGCCAGAAGTGATTAGCACCCCAAAACGCAAGGTTTGGCTGAGTTTTGATGGAAATAATGTCACACTTCACTTGTGCTCGAACTTCACTCAATTTCTCTCCAAACTTCCTTGTTTCTTCAAATTTTCATTCCCATTCACTTCCCAATAAATAGAGGGTCATCCCCATCCATTTTCCCAAGCTTAGAAAGTCAAGAACACCCTGCCAAAACCTCACACGAACCCACTTTTTTTTAATTCAGTTTCTGAGATTTAAGCTTCTGTTTCCAAAATTCTTTGCGCATTCATCATCCTTGAGCATCATACAAACTCTCCAGCACTTAAACCAGTCAAAACGAGCCATAATTCAAGCTACAAAAGTCCAATTTCAGAGCTTCTTACTTGAACTTCGAAAAGGTAGAATTCTCCACCATTTGGATCCAAATCAAGCACTAATCTATTCTACTCCTTCTTCTGATTCTAATGCTGCTTACAATTTTTAAATCCATTGAGAATTGAGAGAGAAATCTCAAATTGAAGGTGCTCTCTATTTTCTAGGTTTTTGATTCATATCTCTCTCCATACCTTATATAAATTTGGCACGATGGTTGTGTTAGAATCGTCTTGAAGAGACGAGTTCAATGATGCTAGCCTGGGATCATAATTTTTTCATTTGAAGGATCTCACAAAATCCCCATTGCAGGGTGTCTGGAGGTTGAAGACGATGACATGTCTCATCTCAGCCAATGATAGCGTGCCAAACGTTTTAATTTCATTGGTTGCCCTTTTTCTGATCACATGTGTGTTTTACTAAGGTCCATATCAAGCACAACGCGTCTGGTCCATTTGATTAGCTTACTAACGCATTTTGACTATGATCTGATGGTCCACATCTTTTTGGTTTTATTTTATTTTCTGATTTTATATTTTTATTGATTAAATTTTCAAAAATTCACAACTCTTTTATTTTTTATCCAAAAATTATGAAAAAATTCACAAAAATACTTTGAATTATTTCTGATCTCATGACTATTTTTTTACATTTTTATTTTAACATTTGGTATTTTTTTTTATATTTTTTGTATTATTTGCTTTCTTTTAGTTACTTAAAAAATACCTTCTGACATTTTTTAATTCTGGAAAAATTCATAAATATTATTTTGCATATTTTTGACTTTCTGAAAATTTTATGGAATTTTATGTTGAGGTTTACTATTTTTGATCTATTTTATGTTTGTTTTAGCAATTTTAAATAGTTTAAAAATAGTTTCTGACTTTTAAAATTACCAAAAAAATTTATAAAAATATTTGGATCCATTTCTGATTTTTCTATGGCCTTATTTTTCACTTATCGATTAATTTGAACATAATTGATATTTTTCTCATTATTTTATTTTTTAAAAAAAATACCTTTTTTAAACCCTTTTTGTATATATTAAATGTGATATTATTTTGTGATTATTTTCTGACTAATCTTGTGTTAGGTTTTGGATCATGAACTTTATTAACATCATTGGATCCTTGGTGTTGAGTTTAACTCCACAAAAAATGGATGAATGATTTTAATAATAGTTTGATTAAAATTTAATTCAAATGTGGTTTGTATATTTCTTTTTTTTACCCTAATCCTCTTCATCTCATCCCCTTCTTATTGCACTAAATGTTGTTGGAGCATGATCTCTATATCATGTCTCAAAATAAATGGTGCATATATTGCTATTGACCGGCCTCAAAATAGGTGCGACTTCTATATAAGTCCATTTACGATTGCTTAACATAGCGCTAAATTTTGTCCCGATTCGAATAAATGATCATTCGTGGCCCAACTTATGATTGTAAGCCCAAGTATGTTAATTTGATCTATTTGATCCAATAACCTTGAGATTCATTGTGTGGAGGCTTTGGTTCTACCAATCCTCTAATGGATCTACAACACCTTTGGTCAACGTAGATCACTTAAACATCGTTGATCATTAAATGGTACTTGTGAGAATTCCAAATGGATGATATACTTGACAAAAAGCAAATGCAACTTGTTGTGTGGAGGCTTTGGTTCTACCATTCCTCTAATGAGTTCCAAATGCAAGTTTCAAGATGGTCATCCAACTAACCACTAATTATGGACTTGTTTTATCTTATGTTTTTATTATCTTTTATGCTTTATGTACTAATTATTTTTAGCATTTTCATTTCATGCCATTTTCATCTTTGCTCACTTGAGCATTTATTTTCTTGCCATTTTTACTTTGCTCACTTGAGATTTTCTTTTTCTTTTCTTAAGATACTTAATAATCAACATAAACCCTAAATAACTCTTAATGGCACTTGGACTACTTGGTTACCATCCTTGGCATTATGGAGCATGGGACTTTTTTTTGGACTTAGGATTAGAAACCTTGGCCTATCTTGGAGACTTTGTGATCTTATCTGATTATTTTGTCTGGAGTTCTTGAGGTTTACCTCAAGATATTGGGTTGCTTGTTTGTTTCTGTGTGCATGTTTTTGTGATTACACTCTTTGTTTGTAATCTGGAATTCACTCGTATACAGTCGTTACTCTGCCCAATTTTTGTGAAGACTTAATACACTTGAAGTTTGGTTCTCTCAAGAGGTCTAGTATCTTTACTTGCTTGGTTTCAATCCAAAGAATGGGAATTCTATCTTGACACATAATTTCAAGTATTTGCTTCTTGTTGGTTAGATGATTTTTCTCCTTAGCTTTTATCTTATGCTTTAGGATAGTCTCTTCTTCTCCTCCCATCTTCTTTAATTTCAAAAAATCTTCTCCCTCCTTTTGAAAACTCTTCTTGTTTCTAAACTTGAAATACTTTCATAATAAACTTGGACTTATGTCCATGCATTTTCAAAATATTTTCATAAATAAACTTCAATCAATTTAATAATACCCTGACATTTTTTGTGAGAAGACTAAAAGTCAATCAATCTCATTTCAAACCATTTTGCCACTTTGGCTTTTATCTTTAAACTTTTCTCAAAAGATTAGACTCTTGTCAATCCTTGTAGTGATGCAAACAACTATACTTCTACAATATGTAGTGACGTGAGATATTTTCCACTTGGGTGTTGTGTGAGGCATTGTTGATTTTAAGATCCAAGCTATATCCTCCACTTTGAGATGATGCAAATTCTCCTTTCTCATGATTGTGGGTAGTAAGTATGTTTTCCACACGAACAATGACAATGGTGTCTTATCTCTTAAAATTAACCAACACACTTGTGTTTCAAATTTTTAAAAGAGGAACTACATGTATCCTAATCCCCTATTGCACGAAAGGTGGTACATATGCACTAAAGGTGGTACATAGGTACTAAAGGTTCACAACCGCGGTAGGTGCAAAAATCATAAAAAATATTTCTCTTCTCACCTCCACCATCCATTTTCTATACAACACATTTTTATAGCCAAAATATACATATTTTTCAAAGAGGTTCATGCGGAGTACCGTAGATGTTTAGGGTGCTAATACCTTCCCTTTGCATAACCAACCCCCCTTACCTTGAATCTTTCCCCCTCTTTTTGGGTTACTTGCTTTTTTCTCATTCCTTTGGAAACAATAAAGTGCAGTGACGATTTTTTATTTTAATTTGTATAAAGTCTAGTCAATCCAATGGCTTAGTCTTGAACATTTCTACCGCTACAGGAAAATTTCGACTTCACTGGGGAAAGATTGACCTCTTGTTGGTCCATCCCTAAGTGGGTTGAGCCTATCTTTGTTTATATCTGTATATGTGCTATTGTTGTTTATGTGTTATATTCTATATATATGTTTGTTTGGATTTTCCTGGTTTTCAGGGTGCTTGGTGATTACTCATAAGTCATATACCCGAACTTGGGCAAACTTTAAGATAGGACGGGCGGTATAGTCATGTTAACTTTGAGGGAGTAATCCCAAAAAAGGAGGCATGAGATCCCCCACTCAGTGGAGGCCCCTTTGACTGTAGTGTTGTTTATCGAGTAATCGGGAAGACGTGCTGCTTTCAACCTAGAAGCCTACTGAAACTGAGGACCGTAGAATACCAAACATATCTTGGCCTTTTAGGTGTAGTGCGGAAGCTATGACGGAGTAATCCGGAAGTAGTTATCACGCGATACTATGCTCAGACGGGTCTTTCTTGAGAATATTACTAATTACCGAGTTCATTGGGAAGTTGGTAATATCCGAAGGAAGGGTGTAGACTCTGGGAACCTCTAGAACCTTGTTCGGAAGGTGATAACTTTTTAGACCAACACCTTATGGGTAATACCTTTGACCTCATGCTCGTGACGTTGAACCTATGAACCCTATATGTGTGATCTTGTGTGTGATTGTTACATCATGCATCCATGAACTCATAAGCATCTTTTTAAGAAAACAATATTTCAAGGGATTTAAAGGTTGACTATTTGTGAATATCTCAGGTACTTTTAACCATGGATTCTGGAAAGAGAAAGACCGGGAAATACAGTTTCAAGGATCCCAAGATAGATGAGTTGGTTAATCTAATTCCAGAGATCGAGTGTTCTGCAGACTTTCGGAAGAAGTATGGATCCATTATTCCTCTCATGAAGCTGAAGATGAAGGAGGGTATTCTCTCGACCTTGGTCCAGTTCTATGATCTGATGTACCACTGCTTTACTTTTCCCGATTATCAGTTGTTGCCTACACTGGAGGAGTATTCTTATCTATTAGATTTACCTGTTACCGATCGTATTCCTTTTACTGGTTTAGAGGGTGAGCCAAAACCACATGAGATTGCTGCTTTGATTCATCTGGGAAAGTCTGAAGTGGAAGTCCATATGACTACTAAAGGAGGGATTATATGATTACTAGCTCAGTACTTATTGGAGAAAGCTCGTTACTTTTTCAGAATGAAGATTACGGTTGCTTTTGAGGCCATCTTTGCTTTACTTGCTTACGGATTGTTCTTATTTCCTAATGTGGACAAGTTTGTCGACATTAACGCTATCAGGAATTTCATGATTGGAAACCCAGTTCCTACACTGTTGGGTGATGCTTATTACTCTGTTTACCTTCAGAGTTCTTATCATGGGGGATTGATTATCTATTATACGCCTTTGTTGTACCGGTGGTTCATCTCTCATATGCTTCAGTCTGATGCTTTTTGGGATGTCAAGAAGGAACCCTGGTGGGCTCCTAAGATCATGGCACTTACTCACTCAGATATTGATTGGTATCATCGAGCTTACCAGGATGTGGAGATTATTGACAATTGTGGTAGTTTCCCCAATGTACCACTTCTTGGTACAAAGGGAGGAAATAACTATAACCCTGTTCTTGCATGGAGACAGCTTGGTTACCTGATGAGGGATAAACCGAATAGTATTCATTTGAGTAGTTTCTTTCTGAAGGAAACAGAAGACCATAGGGAAGCTAGGGAGTAGATTGTGAAGGCCTGGCGCCACATTCATAAGAAGAGTAGGAAGGATTTGGGACCTAGGGGTGTTGTTTCTTTGGAGCCATATCTTCAGTGGGTCCGATCGAGAGCCATTCAGTTGAAGATGTTGTATACTCGGGAGACACCCATACCTGACCTATTTGTGAAGACCACTTCTCCCTTATTAGATGATCTAGAAGAGCTACAACTTGCTTTGGTTAGGATGCAACGGGAAAGGGATGCTTGCAAGAACAAGTTCCAGACTTTAGAGAGTTCCTACAAAGCAGACCTAAAGGAGAAAGACGATTTTATCGAGATTCTTGAGAGTCGAGCGGTAGAGTATATGGAGAGGCAAGGGGATTTATTTTCCCCTAAGCCTCAAACAGGTGCTGATTACTCACTTCCTAATCCAGATGATTGGAAGGAAGTTGCCATCAGACATGTGGAAGAAAACCAGAGGTTGAGGGCTCAGATTATCAGGCTCACAGGGAAGCGCCAACGTACAGATTGATCTCCATCAGTTCTTTTTCTCAGGATTTTAGATTGTATTTTCATCTTGTACTTGGGACCATTGAAACTTGTAATCCATTTTAAAGTTATTATAATAAAAAAATTTAGTATTTTAAAAGCTATATTACTTTGATGTTTGCAATATGCCTATAAATCTTAAATCCCTTAAAATATTAAATAATGAAGTAAAAATAATCATGTGCATTGCATGTCATGCATCATATTCCACATTTTTATTGCATTTATTATGCATATCGAGGTGCCTTACCCAACTTTTTACTTTATTCAACAAGTTGACTCATGACTACAACACTCAGGCTAATTTCAAAAAGATGGACAACTTAGAACAGGAGAATCGTGAGTTGCACGAAGAAGTTTCTACTTTGAAGGCTGGCTTGGCCAATTTGACTACTCTGATGGAAGCTCTGATGGTTGCTCAGAATCAGCCACCAAGTGTTCAACCTCAACCAACAAGGGCAAATACTGAAGTTTCGATTGTCCCTGTATCCGCTACTATGGTTGTTGTTCAAAACCGTATGCCTCAAGGTTATCCAGGGGGAATGCCAGAGAATTTTGCACCTGAAGGTTTCAATCTTGGTCTTTAAGATACTCCAGTGGTTCAGACTGTTGTTACTCCGGCACCTCCTGTGGTGCATACTGTTCATGTTGCACCTCATTCGGTGAATTTGGTTCCGTTTGTTAATGAAGATGTGTGTCGTCCTTTCCCTCCGCTGAGTGAAGACTTGGGTCTTTATGACAGAATGGGTGATTTTCAAGAGCAGTTTGATAGAATGCAAAGAGAGATGAAGGCTCTTAGGGGAAAAGAGCTATTTGGGCAGAATGTGAATGAGCTATGTTTGGTCCCGAATGTTAAGATATCTGCTAAGTTCAAGGTCCCGGAATTTGAGAAGTATAAGAGCAACACTTTCCCTCGTGCTCACTTGGTAATGTACGTGAGGAGAATGTCTACTCACACTGATGATCAGCATCTGTTTATTCACTTTTTTCAGGATAGTTTAACCGGTGCGACACTGAAATGGTATATGAGTTTGGAAAGCGCCAACATCCATACTTTTAATGACTTGGGAGAAGCATTCATCAAACAATACAAGTACAACGTGGATATGGCGCCCGACCGTCACCAACTTAGGGCTATGGTTCAGAAAGACAGGGAATCGTTTAAAGAGTATGCACAGAGATGGCGCGAGGTAGCTGCCCAAGTGATTCCCCCCATGGAAGAGAAAGAAATGACTAAGATTTTTCTAAATACGCTGGGTGCTTTCTACTACGAAAGGATGGTAGCAAGTGCGCCAAGTAATTTTACAGAGATGGTAGGAATGGGTATCCGCTTAGAAGAGGCGGTAAGAGAAGGCCATTTGACGAAGAGTGAAGGATCCGGAGGTGTGAAGAAGCCATCTTATGGGTTTACCAAGAAGAAAGAAGGGGATACCAATGTTGTTATACAAGAGAGGAGGGTAAACGCTCCTAGAAGGAATTATCAGCCGTCACCAGCAAGTCGCCTCAGTTACTCCTATGATGAGTGCCGCTCTGATTACCGTTGCTTATCAAAGACCATCCCAGCAGGGGAACCAAGGGAATAATAAGAGAAGGGAGAACTATGACCCTATTCCCATGAGCTATGCAGAGCTACTACCGAAATTGATTCAGAAGAAGTTGTTCCAGACACGACCACCTCCCGCCGTACCATCACCGTTGCCTTGGTATTACAAGGCAGACCAAACGTGTGCTTTTCATCAAGGAGCACTAGGGAATAGTGTTGAGAATTGTTATCCTTTAAAGACTGAAGTGGAAAAGTCGGTGAAGTCTGGAATTCTATCTTTCAAGGACATCGGACCTAATGTGAAAGATAATCATCTACCCAAGCATGGGGGAGTAAATGCTGTAAATATGGTGGTCGGTTGTCCAGGCGACTTCCAGATTTTTGACATTAATCTGGTTAGAGGAGATTTGGTGAAAATGCACGCAGACCTCTGTGAATTCAGCTACTATACGCATGACCATGCCGGTTGTGCTATTTGCAGTACAGACATACATGGTTGCGAGAAGATAAAGGCTGATTTACAGGAGATGATGGATGGGGGTTTAATCCATATAATCAGGCCTAGGGCAGAGTATGAAGAGAAAGTGAATATGGTTTCTGGATGTCCTGGTGAATTCAGAATTTTTGATGTGGAGTATTTGAATGAGGATCTCGTGCAGTTGCATGCTACCTTCTTCCGTACTGCTGGTCAGGTGGAACACCAATATGGGTCTTGCTTAGTTTGCTATCGAGACCCCCGAGGATGTTCTATTGTGAGGGAGGGTGTTCAGTTGCTGTTAGACAATGGAACTATCAAGATCACAGGTCAGAGGGATGATTATCATGAGATTGATATGGTTGAAGTTTGTTTAATGTAAGAAGAGTCAGAGGAAGAGTATGCTTCCGCGAATGATTATTTCTCTTTAGACGAAGATTTGTTTTCCAGAAATGACTTTTTGATGATTGATTGTGTTGAAGAAGGGGTAAACGTCAGTGTGCCTTGTTTTGGTGCACCCGCTCATCTTGAAGTGAAGTACCATAGCAAACCAATTGTTACCCTATTCGTAATTAGTTTGCTAGGTCCTATTCCCTACAAATCAGATAAGGTTGTGCCTTACAAATACAACACTACAATCTTAGAAGACGTGGTGGAAGTTCCCATCCATCCAATGCCTGATGTTGGAAATATAGCTGAAAGTAGCAGGCTGACCCATAGCGGTCATGTGTTTGCGCCGGTTGTACGAAGAGATGTTGTTGATGGGAAGAAAATTGCTGAGAATGATGAGCCTAAGAAGGCTACAGGAGAGACTAGTGGAGCTACATTAGAGAAAGAAGTGGATGATATTTTGAAGATAATTAAGATGAGCGACTACAGAATTGTAGATTAGCTACTGCAGACTCTATTGTACCCCAAAATTTGCCCTCCCATATTCTTCAAAATCTTGACAAGAATCATATTCAATTGGTTCAAAATCTCTCAAAGGTTGCACAGTCCAATTGCCTCCTGATACAGTCAAAATTAGGGTTTTGGTTCTTGCAAGGAAGTTGAGGTTTTCAAGGGTCCAATCAAGTCCCATATGCCTATATACATTTTCAAGCATCTACATGTCAAATTTCAAGGCTCACAGCATCAAATTGCATAGTCAAAAGCCCTAATTGCTTCACAGTCAATTGTAGGGGCAAAATGGTCATTTGGCAGTCAAAAGTCAAAAATTTTGGTCAAACATCTTATTTTGAAGCCACAATCATCATTTGATCAAGTCTTGATCATGATTCCACAACCATGGCTCAAAAATCATCAAGATGCAAAAAGTTTCTATTTTTGGACAGCTGAAAAGTCAATTGTAACTTGACCAAGGCATAACTTTTTCATGGTTCATCAGAAAAATCCCATCCAATGCTCATTTTGAAGGGGATGACATTTCCTACAACTCATCTTCACACTCCAAGTCCAAGAAATGCTCTCATAAAAAGTTATCAATTTCTACATTATAGGTCATTTTCAAAAGTCAACAAAAAGGCATTTTAAGTCAAAGACCATAACTTGAGATTGGTATATCAAAATGACATGGGACCAAAGGAATTGGTTAGAGGACTTCAAGACCTTTCAAAATGTCCAAGAACATGTTCATAGCTTCAAAATTGAGCAAGATATGCATTGGAGAAGTTGGGAAATTTTTGGGAATTTGCAAAAGTCAACTTTGCCCAAAACACCTCATTTTTGCTAATGGGCCTCAAATTCATTCTTGAATCTTTACCCAAGGCCTATGCACGACCCATTAAGATTAATTTGAATTATTTTCTTATTTTTATTAATTATTTGGATTTTTAATTGATTAATAATTCATTTAATTAATTTAATTGTAGGAAAATTCAAAAGACATGGTTTTAAATCTTTTTGTGATGCAAATACACTTAGGGTAAGCTGGCAATTCGTGTACACATCAAGGACATCAAAATCTCCGTGATTGGCAAGGTTTTATCAAAGAAAAAGGTTGAAAAAGATTTGATTGGCAATCACATAATGAAACATGAATGCAATGGATTTTTGGGCCTAACGTTGACCTAATTCCCTTCCCAGATATGCAAGAAACCTAACCCTATTCATGAGAACGTGCTAAAGCTACTGCAAACACCATAACCAAATTCAAAAATCAAGCAAAAAACTCAAAACTGAATTCATTATTCAAGCATGATTCAAAGCCTAAAAGTGATTCCAATAGCTTGCTGGGATATTGAGGAACGATTTGCAATCAGAAACGAGCCTTGAAGCTATCAGAATCGTCCAGAACAAGTCACACAGCTTGGTTTGTTTTCCATAATCGCACATCATTATTCATGCATTTTTAACCTATTTTTTGGATGGATTTATGTTAATAGGACCATTCTGAAGCTATTGGTATGATTTAATTTGATTATGGCGCCCTGAATCAGAATCCACCATTGGAGAAATCTAGGTTTTTTGAAGCTCTCAAATGGGGCTTTTCAGCATAAGTAAAATTAGAAACCATAATGCCCATGGCTGAAACCCTCTGAATGAGACGATCAAGATGGAATCATCGCGCCCAATTTATATGCACCCTAACTCTAATCGTTATTTTTCGTCGTTGTAGTTAGTGGGGGTTAAAAACCCCCGCTATCTTATTTTGTTTTACAGGGAAACGAGGAAGAAGATAATAGGTGTCAGTGCGTGGTTGGGAGATTCAAAAACAGCGCGCGTTTTGGTTTCTTCAGAACATTATTTGTTTTTTTATATATTGTAATTAATGACCACTATAATATCAAAGGCGTTCGCTTGGCTGAGTGGTGGATGACTTGTCCAATGACCATTGGGATCTGGGTTCGATTCCCAGGTCCACCCAAATCTCAAATATTATTTTTCATAACATCTTCCTGTGCAGGCTTTGCAAATGATGTCCATCATATACCCTCAGCGCTCCACATGCCAAGTGGCCATGATCAATAATCTGAAGGCCAAAAAATGATGAACACTATATTCTCCAGTCAACCAGCAAGCGCCTGATTATGAAAGTCAACAAAGGCTTGGTGTTCTTGGGCCTAAATCTCCAGAATCACACCTCCATCTGGGCCTTCAAACCCCCCCTGGTTCATTATTTTCTTTTTCTCTTTTTAAATTCTTTTTACTAATTTTTCTTTAATCATTATTAATTATTATTATTAACCAATAAATTAATTTTTCATAATAAATTCAGAAATCAAAAATTGTAAATGTTTTTTTATTATTTATTATTTTTACTATTAACTATTATTTTTGTAAATAAAATACCAACCAATTGACTTAGTTTAATTAGGTAATTTTAATTTCCTTTTTTACAATAAATAAAATTAGTTTAGAATTAGGGTTTTGTTTACTAATTTTTAATTCCTTTTAGTATTTTCATTAAAAAACACAAAAAACACAAAAAAAAACATTTTTCTTTCTTTATTTAATTAATTAGTTATTAGATTTAACATTTAATTAATTACAAAAAAAGACCAATTTCATTCAGATTTTCTCAAAAGGGTCAAAAACCCTAGGACGTTCCAATTTAACTCTTTCGCGCATTATCATTATTTTTGATTATTATGTATCAGCTCAATGGATGTAATAGTAATTAGGATTTACCGCTTTCTTTACTTTCCGCACTTTTTTCCAAAACGGGTTATGTTTTTTGGTGATGTATAAACTCGCGCCTTGTAATGGCGTAGATTCATATTCTCGCACTTTAATTTTCCGCACTCCTAACTGTTAATAAGCATGAAAGACTGAATGACAAATTAAAAACAACTCGTAGCTCACAATTGCATGATCAAAGATAAATGTTAACATGAAAACAACACACAAAGCACATGCCACTTCTAGGGTACGCCTCACTCGTTGCCTCGAATGTGGTCGTCAAGTATAGGGTGTTTTAGAGGTCACCCTCATGTCTAAAGATCCAGTCGCCTCGAAACGGTTGCCTCGGATAAAAGGATCTAGGACATTAGGGTTACTTCTAAGGCGTCCTACTATTGCTTTGGTGACCACACATGTCCCTATAATCGAATTGACCCAAATAACTCCAACGACGGTGCTACCTACTTCTCAATAGTGGGATATTACTGTCTAAAGGACATTTACACAACTTAATTTCTTTTGAGTAGGTAGAGGTTCTAAGGTACTTGCTCTTTCAAAATAAAAACAACTTTTCGCACCTACACTTTTCTGACAAAAGTTTTCAAACAAACACTTCATACACTCTTGAGGACTGATACAAGAGTTAAAATGAAGTTTTCAAAACAAACTTTTTTCAAAACCCACAAACACAAGAAAAGCAAAACTTTTTGAAAACATAGTGAGCAAGTACCTAAGAGCCCGTGGATAACCACGGATAGAAAGGGTGCTAACACCTTCCCTTTCTATAATCTACCTCCCGAACCGAGAAACATCTCGAAAAGGAATTTTGCTGTGCTTTTGTCCTTTCCTTGTTGGAGAACATAAAAGACGGTGGCGACTCTTGCTTACCGCGACATTTTGCTAAACGCAAACGCGAACCAGCATTCCAAAATAGTCAGTTCTATTTCCACCGATCACAGAACTGGCGACTCTGCTGGGGATTCTTAAAGTGAGGTGTATCTTAGGATAGATCATACTTATGTTTTCAATTGCCTGTTTTGATTGCTTTAATATTGTGGGCCTGTTTTGGGAGTTCTATAGATCCTAACCCGGATCTGGGGGATACCTTTTAGGTAGCAACAAACTGTGAGGGAACTGTGCGGGGTATACCGACACGGTTGAAGCAGTTTCTACGTTGATGTGGCACTTTGGTGAGTACCGGTAACCCTTGAGTCAAGTCAAGGAGAGTACGGGGCCGCCGCGTGGTGTCGTGAAGCATCAACTGACCTTAAGAACCTTACTTGACCATCCTGGCCTCTTTAGGGTAGTGAGATGACCGACTTTGGTGCAATCCGAAGTTGGTTGATACTCGATACTACACTCATTGAGGGTTGTTTTCTTTGAATATTTTGATCTCCAGTTCAGTGGCTAAATCAAAACAATGAACATAGAAAACAACCCAATGATATTGAGATCCTTAGAACCCGGTTACTTTTGATAGGACAGGTTTTTGAGCCCACCAACTTCAAGAGGGTAGTACCCCAAACTTCATGCTGGCCTAAACTCTAAGGGCTCTCTTGTGTGACTTGTGTGCCTTCAAACTTGACTACTTGCATACTTGTTATCTGACAACATTGAGCTACTTGCAGGTTTTGTTTATAGTCCTTAAACTGGACTTATTACAGGGCTTACTTACACCTCACACCTTTGCATCCACGTGCATAACATCATACCATTGCATACATCCTGCATAAGGACTAACCCATTTCAAGGATCTCAAGGGCTTGTGATGCAGGTCATGGTGAACCGGAATGTCTAGCAAGGGGCAAAGGGGATTTATTTTCCTCTAGCCAAGGTTAATGACTTGGGTCAGGGGCTATGACCCACTAGATATGGTGAGCCTGACTCTTGAAGAAGGACTCTCAGCAACATGAAGTTCCTTCAATCAAGCTACCAGATTCAAATTCTAACAAGTTTCTTTGTTTACCCCGCGAGATCCTTGAAAACATTGCATACATAGATCATACGCATTTCATGCCATCATATGCATAACAGGTACCCCTTCTTACAGGTCACTTATCTTCTTCGCTGTTTATTTCAGCAATCATCATGTCTACCGAACCTACCACTGAACAAGCTATCAAGGCCCTCCAAGCCCAAAATGCCCAGTTCCAAGAGTTAGTTATGAGCCTAGCCCAGGGTCAACAGGATTTGAAGACTCTGATTCTGAAGGAAAGGAAGAAGAAGAAAAAGAGGACCGTCCTATTCAACACTGGACGTAAATCTGGGAATGGATCACAAAATGAAGCTGAGCTGACTACCCCATCTGTTGGGAAAGACAATCCCCAAGAAAGAGAGGTTCCTAGTCCAGTGGTCTCCGACAACGAGACCAATTATAATGATGAATAGTACCCTCCAGCTGAGGACAGGTATAAACAGTTAGAAGACCAGCTAAGTGCTATGGAGATACAGAAAGTGCCCGACCTAGACTTCGAAGATCTAGGTCTATCCTCCGGGGTGGTGATCCCACATAAGTTCAAGGCACCTGCCTTTGCAAAGTACGACGGAGCCTCCTGTCCTAAGCTGCACCTCCGTTCATACATAAGGAAGATCCAGCCCTACACGGCCGATAAGAAATTGTGGATTCACTTCTTTTAGGATAGTCTGGCAGGGACTCAACTCGAGTGGTTCTATCAGCTGGATGGAGCCAGTATCCGTACCTGGGAAGACTTGGCTACTGCGTTCTATAAGCAGTATCAATATAATTCCGACCTCGCTCCTACACGTACCTAACTCCAGGGTATGTCACTAGGGACGGGTGAAGGATTCAAGGAATATGCGCAAAATTGGAGAGACCTGGCTGGAAGGGTGCAGCCACCTTTGACTGACCGTGAGCTCGTGGACATGTTTCTGGGGACCCTGTCTGGTCCATTCTTCAACCACCTGATTGGGAATTCTTCTGCTGGGTTTACAGATCTGATCTTGACTGGGGAAAGAATTGAAGCTAGTATCAAGGCTGGGAAGATTCAAGAGGCCACACCTTCCGACACTCATAAAAAGCATTACCACGGGAAGAAGGAGTCCAATGCTGTGCATGGTAAAAAGAGTCGTCATGATCAACATGTAGGGGCAACCCAAATCTCTAATCCTATGCATGCTCAACAAATACAGGGGCAGCAACGTAAGGAGGTCGTACCCAAACGACAGTTCACTAAGATCAACATGTTACTGGATCAAGCGCTACAGCAAATGTTGAAGGCAGGGTTGATTACCTTAAGGGCTCCTCTCCGGAATCCAAACACTTCTGCTCCTAACTATCACCCCAACGATAGGTGCGCATACCATTCTGATAGCCCGGGGCATACTACGGACAACTGTTGGGCTCTGAAGAACAAGGTCCAAGACATGATTGATGCCAAGGAAATCCAGTTTGAAGCACCAGAGACTCCAAACATAATCACTGCTCCTTTTCCAAATCACTGAAGGCTTTTGTTTTATTTGAATTTCCGAGTTGTATTTTTCTTTGCTTACACAAACAATTAATGTCATAGAAAACTCTTTTATTCCATTAATGCATCGCATATGTCTGTTTTGAATTAGTCCAATTATATTCACCATATTCAAATTGCTTTCATATTTTTGTGATGATCAACGCTTGGTTAATAATTCTAAGCCTCTTGAGGGAGGATGACGAAAACGATACCACGATCTTTACAGTATGTGTTGTACCCCAAAATGTGCCCTCCCATATTCTTCAAGATTTGGCAAGATCAAGGTTCAAAATCTCTCAAGGGTTGCATAGTCCAATTGCCTCCTAACAGTCAAAAATTAGGGTTTTGGTTCTGGCAAAGAAAATGAGGTTTTCAAGGGTCCAATCAAGTCCCATGTGCCCATATACATTGTCAAGCATCCATAGGTCAAGTTTCAAGACTCACAGCATCAAGTTGCACAGTCAAAAACCCTAATTGCTTCACAGTCAACTACAGGGGCAAAATGGTCATTTGACAGTCAAAAGTCAAATTTTTTGGTCAACATCTTATTTTGAAGCCACAGACATCATTTGATCAATTCTTGATCATGATTCTCAAAGTATGGCTCAAAAAGTCTCAAGATGCAAAAGTTTCTATTTTTGGACAGTTGAAAAAGTCAACTGTAAATTGACTAGGCCATAACTTCTTCATGGTTTATAAGAAAAATCCCATCCAAAGCTCATTTTGAAGAGAATTACATTTCCTACAACTCATCTTCACGCTTCAAGTCCAAGAAATGCTCTCACAAAAAGTTATCAATTTCAACATTATAGGTCATTTTCAAAAGTCAACAAAAAGGCACTTTAAGTCAAAGACCATAACTTGAGATTGGTAAATAAAAATGACATGGGACCAAAGGCATTGGTTATAGGACTTCAAGACCTTTCCAAAATGTCCAAGAACATGATCATAGCTTCAAAATTGAGCAAGATATGCCTTGGAGAAGTTGGGAAATTTTTGGGAATTTTGAAAAGTCAACTTTGCTTCAAAAGCTTCAAAATTGCTAATGGGCCACAAAATCTTCCATGAATCATTACCCAAAGGCTATGCACGACCCATTAAGCTCAAAGGGATTTATTTTCTTATTTTTAATTAATTAATTGAATTTTTATTCATAATAATTCATTTAATTAGATTTAAATATGAAAAAATATCAAATAATACTTGTCAAATCTTTTTGTGCAGCAAATTCACTCATTATGAGCTAAATATTTCGTGCATCAATCAACAAGGCCAAATCTTCCATAATTGGCATGGTTTTCATGGCAAAAAGATTGAAAAATATATGGAGAAAATCAAATATTGAAAACATTAATACATGGACTTTGGGCTTGGTTTTTTGACCTAATTTGCTTCATATACAAAGGCACAACCTAACCTAATGCAGGAGGACACGAAAAACTGCTCAAAAGCTAAGAACCAAATTGCAAAATTTCCACCAAAAGTTGAAATCTGAAATCACAGTTAGAGGATAATTCAAAGCTTCTAAGGGATTCCAACACGTTGCCTAAGAATCCAGGAAGCTTTTGCAATCAAGAATCAATCAAAACGTGCCAAGAATCATATAATACAGGCCATACGGTTTGCAACAATTTCTTGAATTCCACATCATGATTCATGCACTTTTAATCATTTTTCTTGAGTGATTTATACTAATGTTAACTTTCTGAAGCTAATGACATAACTCAATTGCATTATCAGGCCCTGTATCGTGATTCACCATTAACGTGTTTTAGGGTTTCAGAAGCTTCGAATTAGGGGTTTCCTCATATGGAAAAATTGGACCACCAAACCTATGCCATTAAACTCGTTGCAACAAGACGAAACTATTAATGACCTCGCGCTCAATTTATGTTAAGGCATATGCTAATCGCTATTTTTTCATGGTTGTGTTAGTGGGGGTTTAAAACCCCCGCTATTTGGTTATATTTGCAGGTACAAAATGAAGAAGAAGCTATCGTGTCATTGCAGGATTGGAGCGTTCAAACATCTGGCGCGCTTTTTGAGTTATACCATTAATTTTTATTGTGTTATTATAATATTTGTTTCCTATTGCATATACAACACGCGCAAACAGCTCAAGTGGCAAGGCATTCGCTTGGTAAATGCTGGGACCTGGGTTCGATTCTCAGGTCCCCCCACATATTTCATATTTTTCCTCTTAATGTGCTTCCATGCAGTATTCATCAAGAGGCTCATCATACAACCTCACATCCAAGCCTGCTACGCGCCCATGAGCTTCAATCTGAAGGCCACAAAGGGAGTTCTACCATGTACCTCAGTCAATGGATCCACACGCAAGCACAGAAAGTCAAAAAAAGGCTTTGATTTCAGTGGGCCAAATTGCTTCACAAAAACCTCCTAAATGGGCCAGACACCCCCAATGTTTGCATCTTATTTTTTTAATTTCCTTTTCTTTTCTTTTTGTTTTAAGTTGTTTTTTAATTGTTTTATTTAAGTCACCCAAAAATAATTTTCATAATAAAAAAAAATCAGAAACTAGAATATGTTTAATTAATATTTAATTCACTATTAATTTATTTTGTAAATAAACTTTAACAATTAATTTAGTTAATTTAGGTTTCAATTTCAACATTTTTTCTTAATAAATTAAAATAGGTAGAATTAGGGTTTTGATATTTTTTTCACCTTTTCTTTTTAATAAATAATCTTCTCTCATTATTATTATTATTATTAATTATTAAATATTTTTGTAAATAAGCATGTACATTAATTATTTAGTAAATTAGGTTAAACTTTAATATTTTTCATTAATAATTAAAAACAACTTAGAATTAGGGTTTCTCTTGATTTTCAATTCTCTTTATTTCATAAATACAAAAAAACCTAAAAAACATTTATTTCCTTTTATTAAATAATTAATAGACTTTTAATTCAATTTAATTTCAAAAGGGTCCAACGCCCTCGAACGTTTTATTTTTATTTCTTTCGCACATTTATTTTTCTTTCGAATATTATGTAACTGCTCAAGCCATGTAATAGTCACTAGGTTTTACTTTCCGCATTTTTATTAAAACGGGTCTTTGTAATTTGGCGATGTATAGACCCGCGCCTTGTAATAGCGTAGGATTTATCTTTCCGCATTTAAATTTCCGCACTTTTAAATTCTAATTGCATGAAAGAATGAATGACTAATTAAAAACAATGCGTAGCTCACCATGCCATGATCAAAAGATAAATGTTAAACTGAAAACAACACACAAATTCACACACCACTTCTAGAGTACGCCTCACCTGTTGCCTTACCTTCGAAACGTGGTCGTCGAGTATAAGACGTTTTAGTAAGTCCTTATGTCCATGATCCAGTTGCCTCGAAACGGTTGCCTCGGATTAAAAAAGGATCAATGGCATAAGGGTAGCTTCTAAGGTGTCCTACTGTTGCTCTGGTGACCACACTGTCCCTAAAAACGAATTGACCCGAACACCTCCAACGGTGGTGCTACCTACCTCTCAATGGTGGGATGGCACTACCTTAAGGACATTTACACAGCCTAATTCCTTGGGGTAGGTAGATGACTCATAGATACTTGCTCTATTCAAAAACAAATCAAAACTCTTTTCACACCGACACTTTCAAAAAGCTTTCAAAAACAATTTTTCAAACACTCTTGAGGACTGATACAAGAGTTATTCCGAAATCTTTAAACAAAACTTTTTCAAACCCACTCACAATTGAAAAGAAAACATTTTGAAAACATAATGAGCAAGTATCTAAGAGCCCGTGGATAACCACGGATAAAAAGGGTGCTAACACCTTCCCTTTCTATAAATCTACCTCCCGAACCGAGAAACTATCTCATAAGGAATTTTGTTGTGCTTTTGTCCTGTCCATGTTGGAGAAAATAAAAGACGGTGGCGACTCTTGCTTCCGCGACATTTCGCGAACCAGCGTTAAACAGTCAGTTCTAAATCCACCGATCACAGAACTGGCGACTCTGCTGGGGACTCTTTTAAAGTGAGGTGTACCTTAGGACTAAGATCACTTGTGTTTTCAATTGTCTGAATTGTTTGCTTTAAATTGTGGGCCTGTCTTGGGAGTTCTATAGATCCTAACCCGGATCTGGGGGATACCTTCTTAGAAAGTAGCAACAAGGCCGTGAGGGAACTGTGCGGGGTATACTGACATGGTTGAAGCAGTCTGCTACGTTGATGTGGCACTTTGGTGTGTACCAGTAACCCTTGAGTTCAGTCAAGGAGAGTACGGGGCCACCGCGTGGTGTCGTGAAGCATCAACTGACCTTAGGAACCTTAATTGAACCATCTTGGCCTCTTTAGGGTAGTGAGATAACTGACTTTGGTGCAGTCCGAGGTTGGTTGATACTCGATACTACACTCAATTGAGGGTTGTTTTCTTGGAATATTTCGGTCGCCAGTTCAGTGGATAAATCGAAACGATGAACAATGAAAGCAATCCAATGATATTGGGACCCTTAGAACCCGGTTACTTCTGATAAGACAGGTTGAGCCCACCAACTTCAAGAGGGTAATACCTAGACCCCATGTTGGCCTAAACTCTAAGGTTTGTGGTGTGACTTGTGTGCCTTATCATGTTTTCTTCTTGTGAATATTTGTGGTGTGTTTAATCATAGCATCATGACATCATACAGCATCATATGCATTGACCAACCATTTCAGGGGTTCGAATCTTCATCTTTGTTCTTGTTTTGTAGGACATGGAAACTATTCGCAGAAAGACAATTCAGATCAGCCTCGTAAGGATCCCTCCTCAGCTTAAGGAACTTATATCCAGGATTCCAGAGAGTTCTTCTTTCAATGAGAGGCATGGAAGACTCATCAGTTTGGTCAACACCAACATTGAGGAAGACATGATAAAGGTCCTCTTCCAGTTCTTTGACCCTCTGCATCACTATTTTACTTTCCTGGATTATCAACTGGTGCCTACATTGGAAGAGTTCTCCCGGCTTCTGAAGATCCCTATCCTTAGTCAACTACCCTATAACGGTACGGAAAAGGAACCCAAACTTGAAGAGATTGCTAAAGCATTACGCCTACAACCATCTGACATCAAGGGACATTGGGAAGTTAGAAGTGGTATCAAAGGGTTCTTGGCCAGGTTTCTGTTTGAGAAGGCCCAAGAATGTTGGAACTCCCTTGACCTACAAGCCTTTGAAGAAGTTGTGGCCCTCCTTGTATATGGATTGTTTTGTTCCCGAATCCCGATCAGCTTATAGATATCAGTGTTGTCCAGATCTTCATGTCCAGGAATCCTATACCTACGTTGCTTGGAGACATCCTTCACTCATGTTACACTCGAACCATGAGAAAAAGAGGTGTTCTTATGTGCTGCACTCCTCTCCTGGGAAGGTGGTTTATTTCATACCTTCCACAATCAGTCTTGAAGAATGAGCGGGGTTTGAGATGGTCACAACGATTGATGACTCTTACACATGCAGATATACATTGGTGCTCTCGGTCCAGAGAGGATGTCACTATCATTGATCGGTGCGGGGAGTTTCCTAATGTTCCTTTACTTGGAATCAGAGGAGGTATTACTTATAACCCGTGTCTGGCTTGGAGACAGTTTGGTTATGCTCGGAGGGACGGCCCTCATGACATGTTAATTCCTGACATAGTTTTTGACTTCGACAACGATGCACAAGGACTTCGCCAGAGATTTATCAGAGCTTGGAGGATGCCCAATAAGATAGACAGCAAGACACTGGGGCACAGGAACTCCATCCCGTTGGAACCTTATCTCAAGTGGGTACGAGCCCGCTCTCAGAAGTTAGTGATGCCATATCCTCATGTTCTCCCTGTGATCAAAGAGCCAGTTCTGGAAGGAGAGGTGTCCTACACCATTCAACATCCTGATATGCCTACATCCTGGGAAGAAATGCAGAAGAGCTGGATCCAGCTTAAGGAAGAACGGAATTCTCTTGAGTCCAGTCTACATGCTAGTGAGAAGAAGGTCTTGGAGCTCACCCGCCTACTGCACGAGGAAAAGACTCTCAACACCTACATAGCTCCAAAGAGGATGCGCAGTGTCTTTTGGGATTGATTTGCTTTGTAATATTTTGCCCAAGAGGCTTTGATGTACTGAACAATTATTTCCGAATGATAACGTGTGTTCCTTTTTTGTCTACAACAAATTTGAACTTTCGAACTCTTGAATGCATTGCATAAACACATATCATGCATCATGTGCATAGCAGGTACTCTTCTTTTCAGGTTGCTTACTGTTCTTCGCTGTTTATTTCAGCATCATGAACCCTGAATCATCTACCGAGCAGTCTATCAAGGCCCTTCAGGCTCAGAACGCCCAATTCCAAGAGCTGATCATGAGTTTGGCCCAAGGCCAAGAGGAGTTGAAGGCTCTGCTGGTTAAGAAGAAGAAAAAGAAGAGAACTGTACTATTCAACACTGGCCGGAGGTTGGGTAACACACTGCAGAATGAGGTTGATTAAGCTGGTTCTTCTGTGGGAAAAGGCAGTCCCCAAGGGGGAAGGGTTCCTAGTCCGGTGGTCTCTGACAACGAGACTGATTTTAATGAGGAGCAGTATCCTCAAGCTGAAGAAAAGTTCAAGCAGTTAGAGGAACGTCTGAATGCCATGGAAATTCAACAAGTGCCTGGTTTGGATTTCGGAGACTTGGGTCTATCTTCTGGTGTGGTCATCCCACACAAGTTCAAAGCACCATCTTTCGCAAAGTATGACGGGGCGTCCTGTCCTAAGCTACATCTCAGATCTTATGTGCAGAAGATCCAACCATACACTGTGGACAAGAACTTGTGGATCCACTTCTTCCAGGAGAGTCTTTCAGGGACTCATCTCGAATGGTTCTATCAGCTGGATGGAACCAAGGTTCGTAACTGGGAGGAGCTGGCTACTGCTTTTTATAAGCAGTATCAGTATAATGCCGACCTCGCTCCTACACGTACCCAACTCCAGGGTATGTCGCTAGGATCGAGCGAAGGTTTTAAAGAGTATGCGCAGAAGTGGAGGGACCTGGCTGGCAGGGTGCATCCACCATTAACCGACCGTGAGCTAGTGGACATGTTCTTAGGGACCCTATCTGGGCCGTTCTTCAATCATCTCATTGGCAATTCGTCTGCAGGGTTTACAGATCTCATTCTGACTGGAGAAAGGATAGAGGCTGGCATTAAATCAGGGAAAATTCAGAAGGGTGCATCCTCAAGTTCTGAGAAAAAGCCTTTCAAAAAGGAAGCCAGTGCTGTGTATGGGCCTAAGAGGCAAAACAAACCAGAGCGTCGCCAATCTGTCAACGCGGTGGTAATTGCTAAGCCTGCTGCCGCTCCTCGGCAACCTAACCAACCAAGGGGTGAGAGACCCAGAAGAGAATACACTCGGCTGAGTATGACCTTGTCACAGATCTTGCCGCAATTGCTATCGACCAACTTGGTGACCGTCAGAGAGGCTCCAAAGGTGGTGAACACGACCTCCCCGAAGTATAATCCCAATGCCCACTGTGCTTATCATTCTGATAGCCCGGGGCATTCTACTGATGATTGTTGGGCCCTGAGAAATAAGGTTCAGGACCTTATTGATGCGAAGGAGATACAATTTGAGGCGCCCGAAAGGCCAAACGTTGTGACTGCTCCTATGCCCCAGCATGGAGTAAATGCTATTGAGGAAGACTTGTATGCAGTTTCTGTGGATGATGTCGCTACCCCTCTGTTGACTGTTAAGAGGAACCTGTTGCTGGCCGGTTTATTTCCGGGTTGTAGCAAGGGTTGCCTTCTGTGTGCCGTTTCCCCTGCTAGTTGTCCGTTGCTGAAGTCAGGCATCCAAAGCCTGATGGATAGCAAGGAAATTTTGTTCAAAAAGACCTCTGTTCCTTTTGTTCCCGCCGAAGAAGTATCTGTCGTCACAATTTTCAACAATCCTACCAAGGCTCCCCCGAGGAAGCCAGTCAAAATCATGTCTGTTGCACCCATCATTATTACCGTTCCGGGGCCCCTCCCCTATGAATCTGACAAGGCTGTCCCATGGCACTATGGGGCAGATGTGTATGTACTTGGAGTAAAGCAGGAGTTCAACACCGGTACCGGTATCAGTAGCATCACTGGTCCTGCTAAGGTTACTCGCAGTGGCAGGCTCTTCTCGCCTGACATTGCGCCACCAGTCATCCGAAGACCTCTTATAATAACACCTGCAAGTGCGCCTGTTTCCCCTTCTGATCAAGTTTCTACCCCTGCCGCCGAGTCATCTAATACTCAGAGCAAAGGGATTGATAATGAGCCTGCCCGGATGGAGGCACCGAAGACTGTGAATGTTGAAGCCTCCCAGCAAGAGATGGAGGAAATCCTTAAGATTATTAAGAAGAGTGACTTCAACATCGTTGAACAGCTGGGGCATACCCCCTCCAAGATCTCTATGTTATCATTGCTGCTGTGCTCAGAGGCCCATGCCAAGGCCATGATTTCATTTCTGAAGACGGCCCATGTGCCACAAGAGACATCTGCAGATCAATTCACTGACTGTGTGGCCAATTTGACAGCTGACAATGGTTTGGCTTTCCCGGATGCTGATCTTACCGCCAAGGGAAAGAACCACAATGATGCCATGCATGTCTCCATCGAATGCAGGGGCACTACTCTCGCACACGTGCTGGTTGACACTGGTTCGTCCCTAAATGTATTGCCCAAGAAGGCCTTAGACAGGTTGGATTGTGAGGGTCTAGAGTTGTAGCCTAGCAACATCATTGTCCGAGCCTTTGACGGGTCGAAGAGGATGGTGCATGGTGAGGTAGACATTCCTATTCGTGTAGGTTCTCAAGTCTTCGACTCGACGTTCTATGTAATGGACATTCGTCCATCTTATTCCTGTTTGTTGGGTCGACCTTGGATTCACAAAGCCGGGGCTGTGACCTCCACCCTACACCAGAAGCTCAAGTACCCTGTCAGAGGGAAGATTGTTACTGTGCAGGGGGAGGAAGAATACATGGTTAGTCATCTGAATTCATTCCCGTATATTGAGATGGATGGGGAGTTCATTGAAACCCCCTTTCAACATTTTGAAGAGGTACCTCCAACATTGGCGTCAGCTGAGACGGTAATTGAAGAAGACTTTCCTTTGAAGATGGCCTCCTTAAAGGACGCCCGGACTGTAATTGAGAAAGGTGAATGTGCTAACTGGGGCAGGCTCCCTGATTTTACTCCTAAGACTGACAAGTTTGGGCTGGGTTTTATTGCAGAGGCTCAGAGGGCTGTACGCAAAGCAAGGATCGGAAGACCTCCCGTGTTCATCACCAACCCGGGAGTGAATGCTATTGAGAGCGATGCGGAGGAATCAGAGTTTGATAGCTGGATCTACCCGACGACCGATGGTGGACTGACTAATTGGACCGCAAAAGACCACATACCTGTTACTTTTGTTACGCAGTAATGAATTCCTTTGTTTTTAAATTTGTAATGAACAATAAATTGAAACTTTATGGCCCGGTGTCTTACCCGGGGCACCGTGGCTTCATTTGTGAGGGCATATTACCTGTCATTTCCATATATCATGAATAAAGACATTGGACGTTTTTCGCATTTCAAATCTTGTGCTCCCTTTCTTTCTTTCTTTCTTTATATATTGCAAAACAACTATATTTACACACACTCACCCATACAGGTTTCAATCCACTCTGGATCTCACTGGTAACGACTCTGCTACTGCCAGTTATGACTTCGAAAATCCGATCAACTTAGCCGAAGACGAAGGTGAAGATGATTGCAAAGTGCCTGGTGATCTTGCAAGACTGTTACTCCAGGAAGAGAGGTCCATTCAGCCACATGAAGAGCCAGTGGAAACGGTAAATCTGGGTACTGAGACAGATAGAAAGGAAGTTAAGATTGGTGCCAATCTGGAGCTCAGCGTGAAACAACGGTTGGTTCAAATGTTGCATGATTATGTGGAAATCTTTGCCTGGTCCTACGAAGACATGCCTGGGTTGGATACTGACATTGTGGTCCATCACTTACCTACCAAGGAAGACTGTCCTCCGGTTAAACAAAAGGTCCGCCGTATGCGTCCAGAGATGTCCGAGAAGATCAAAGCTGAGGTTATGAAGCAATTCGATGCCGGGTTTCTTGCAGCGACTTCTTACCCTCAGTGGGTTGCCAACGTGGTTCCAGTGCCAAAGAAAGATGGTAAGGTTAGAATGTGTGTCGATTACAGGGATCTGAACAGGGCCAGCCCCAAGGATGACTTCCCCCTACCTCACATTGATGTTCTGGTTGACAATACTGCTCAGCACAAGGTGTTCTCCTTCATGGATGGCTTTTCAGGTTATAATCAGATCAAGATGGCTCCTGAAGACATGGAGAAGACTACCTTTGTTACTCAGTGGGGCACCTTCTGCTACAAGGTCATGCCTTTTGGACTGAAAAATGCTGGGGCAACCTACCAACGTGCCATGGTTGCTTTATTTCATGACATGATCCACCATGAGATTGAAGTGTATGTCGATGATATGATTGCAAGGTCCCAAACTAAGGAGGAACACCTTGACCATCTGCAAAAGCTGTTTGACCGTCTGAAGTTATACAAGCTAAGGTTGAACCCGAACAAGTGCACATTTGGGGTAAGATCTGGAAAGTTGCTAGGCTTCGTCGTAAGTGACAAGGGTATTCAAGTGGACCCTGCCAAGGTTAAAGCCATACAAGAGATGCCAATTCCAAAGACAGAGAAGGAAGTCAGAGGCTTTCTAGGACGTCTGAATTATATTGCTCGATTCATCTCGCACCTAACTGCTACCTGTGAACCAATCTTTAAGCTGCTGAAGAAAGATCAGGTAGTACGTTGGAATGATGAATGTCAGGCCGCTTTTGACAGAATGAAAGAGTATCTCCAAAAACCACCCATCCTTATGCCACAGGTTGAAGGGAGACTTCTAATACTATACCTGACAGTACTTGACAACTCAAGGGTGTGTGTGCTGGGGCAGCATGACGAGTCTGGCCGAAAAGAGCACGCCATTTATTACCTTAGCAAAACGTTTACTGACTGTGAGACCCGATACTCACTGCTCGAGAAAACTTGCTGCGCTTTGGTATGGGCTGCTCGCCGGCTGAGACAGTATATGCTGACTCATACTACTCTGTTGATATCAAAGATGGATCCAATAAAGTACATATTCGAGAAGCCTGCTCTGTCTGGAAGAATAGCAAGATGGCAAATGATCTTGACAGAATACGACATCCAGTACACGACTCAGAAAGCGATCAAAGGAAGTGTATTGGCAGACCACTTGGCACACCAGGCAGTAGATGACTACCAGTCAATGAACTTCGAGTTTCCAGACGAAAGCATCATGATAGTGACTGATTGTGAAGTACCTGGACAGGATGAAGGACCTGAGGAAGGATCCTGATGGTCTATGCACTTTGACGGAGCCTCCAACGCTTTGGGTAACGGTATCGGCGCTGTGATCATATCCCCTCAAGGCACTCATACTCCACTTACTGCCCGGCTATGTTTCAACTGCACCAACAACATGGCGGAGTATGAGGCGTGTATCATGGGTCTTCAAGCTGCGATTGACCTAAGGATCAAGTTTCTGAGTGTCTTCGGAGATTCCGCTCTCGTGATCAATCAGATCAAAGGCGAGTGGGATACGAAACATCCGAATCTTATTCCTTACAGAGAATGTGTGTTGACATTGATCCCCCATTTCACAGAGATAACTTTTGAACATTTCCCAAGAGAGGAGAATCAACTGGAGGACGCGTTGGCTACGATGTCTTCTATGTTCAAAGTCAAATGGGACAATGAGGCTCCCCGGATCATCATTTGGAAACTGGACAAACCTGTATACTGTTGTGAGCTTGAGGCTGAGGTAGTAACTGAGAAACCTTGGTATCATGAGGTGAAAAGATACTTGGAAGCTCAGGAATACCCTGAGGGTGCATCCATCAATGATAAAAAGTTTCTGAGAAGGTTCGCCGCAAAGTTCTTCCTTAGCAATGGCATTCTGTACAAGCGAAACCATGATTCAACCTTACTGCGTTGTGTGGATAAGACTGAAGCAGAAAGGATCATGGCAAAGCTACATGAAGGTACCTTCGGAACACATTCCAGTGGACACACCATGGCAAAGAAAATCCTTCGGGCAGGATATTTCTGGTCCACAATGGAAGCCGACTGTTACCAACATTCTCGGACATGTCATAAATGCCAGATTTATGCGGATAAGGTGCACGTTCCTCCAGTCCCTCTGAATGTCTTGACTGCACCTTGGCCTTTTGCAATGTGGGGCATTGACATGATCGGCGAGATTAAACCTACAGCATCCAACGGGCATCGCTTCATCCTGGTGGCGATTGATTACTTTACAAAGTGGGTGGAAGCAGCTTCCTATGCCACAGTAACCAAGAACGTTGTGGCACGGTTCATTCGGCACAATATGATCTGTCGATACGGTGTCCCGGAAAGGATCATTATGGACAATGGTACCAATCTTAACAACAAGATGATCACTGAGCTCTGCGAGCAATTCAAGATACAGCACCACAACTCTTCTCCCTACCGGTCGAAGATGAATGGGGCTGTAGAAGCAGCAAATAAGAATATCAAGAAGATTGTGCAGAAGATGACAGTGACCTATAAAGATTGGCACGAGATGTTACCGTTTGCTCTTCATGGGTACCGTACCTCAGCAAGAACGTCAACCGGGGAAACTCCCTTTTCCTTGGTCTACGGCATGGAAGCAGTCTTACCGATTGAAGTGCAGATACCCTCTCTCCGGATAATGAAGGATGCAGATCTGAGCGAAGATGACTGGATCCAGACCCGACTTGATCAATTAAACCTAATTGACGAAAAGAGACTCGCTGCTATTTGTCATGGTCAAACGTACCAAAAACGGATGATCAGGGCATTTAACAAGAAAGTCAGACCACAAGAGTATCAAGTTGGGGACCTGGTAATCAAACGCATCATTCTTCCTCAAAGTGATCCCAGGGGCAAATGGACCCCTACCTACGAAGGTCCATTTGTGGTTAAACATGTGTTCTCAGGAGGAGCCATGATTCTAACCACCATGGATGGTGATGACCTTCCTCACCCCGCCAATGCAGACATAGTAAAAAGATACTACGCATGATAAAAGACCCGCTAGGTTGACATACCTAGGAAAAAATTAGGGCTTCCCGGCGAACCAAAAGGGTTCGGGCAAAATGAGGGATGAAATGAAAAAACCTGTACACCCAGCAAGTCGAAAACCTGAAAGGGCGGCTTGGGCAAAAATGGGTATCCCGGTGGACTGAAAACCCGAAAGGGCGGTCCAGGCAAAAGTTAGGGATTAAAGCGTAATACTATGTCTCATTGGATCACCTTGCATCCAGAATCCGATATCAGACATCAAGTTCAGACGGCATCGATCAGTCAGCTTCATCTTCAACCGAGCAGCCAAGTGATGAGACGCTCGAAGATATAAAGGCGATAGCAGAGTTGGAACCCAGTGGGATTATCTTTTCACATAGCTGTTTGGATTTCCTTTGTACAAATTGTATAAACTCTTTTGTTCGGCGGCGTTCTCTTACTAGGACGTCAGCCTCTTGTACATAAACGCCTATTTACAGGCCACTCAAAAATCAATACAAATTCACTTTTCAGCTAAATTGCCAACTGTTTTTTCCTTTTTCTGTTTTGTCTTGCGAAGAACGTCCAATGTTCAATTGTGATATATGCATTTGACACTAATTGCTAACTCATAAATATTTGCATGCGAAACAAAGGATTAATTACAGGTAACATCAGAAGCAGGGGCAATAATGAGTTGTCTAAGCGATCTAATTGCTCCGTCCACCAAGGTACCAAGGTAAGTTGAGCTGAAGAACATAACCAAGATATCTTAATTCCCCAGAAAGTGAGCCAGCAAGTCAACGATACTCTCCCCAAGCAGAGTTAGCCTACTCTATCAGCCTTAAGGAAGTTGGGTATCCCCAGCAGATCTCAACATTCCCCAGCGCAATGTACAACATTCTTAACAAGCATCCCCGACAGTCTTGACCTAAGATTGTTCCTCGGCGGTTTACCAAACATCCAGTGAAACCACTTCCCCAGTACAATTCAAAAATTTCCCCAGGAGAGTCCAATCTGAAAAGTTTCCCCAGGAGAGTGGAATCCCTCTCCCCAGCAGGTCTTGAAGCTTATCCCCAGTAGATTTTGGAAGCTTATCCCCCGCATAGCACGAACGCGTCCCCCGGTTTTATTTAAAGGTTATTTCCCCACCAGGATATAACTGGGTTATCCTCAGCTGAAAACCACAGAAAGATCGTCCCCGGCGGAGTCTTCCTCTCCCCAGCAGAGTTCATCAAATCTTCCAACAGAGCTCAACAATGATATCCCCAACAGGAGTTATCATCAACCTCAGTAAAGTACCTCTCTTTCCCCACAAAGTTCACTCCCCGCAGAGTAATCTATTAGCCAAGTTTATTTCCCAACGGAGTCATCTTCTCCTACCGGTATTCTTGCAACCATCATCCCCAGCGGAAACAAAGCTCTACTCCTCCACATCAGCCCAGGATTTAACTTCCCGGCACTCGTCAAGGATTTACTTTCCTAGACGAAATTACATTCATAAACATTTACATACATAGCATGCACATACGCATCGTGAAAATACAATCTCATTCATTCTGAGAACATCACGCATGTCATACATCATGACATTTCATACAACTAACGTTTTGTCTTTTCAGGACAAAGGTTAATACAAAGATGATTACTATCAACGGTCGCAACTAAAGATCCGATTCCTGTATCTCGCCAGGGTGTATCTGTTGATGACTAAATTCCGGACTCGATTCCTGTATCCTGCCAGGGCACGTCTGAAGAGTTCGAAGATCCGATTCCTGTATCTTGCCAGGGTGTATCTGTTGACGACTAATTCCAGACTTGATTCCTGTATCCTGCCAGGGCACGTCTGAAGAGTTTGAAGATCCGATTCCTGTATCTTGCCAGGGTGTATCTGTTGACGACTAATTCCGGACTCGATTCCTGTATCCTGCCAGGGCACGTCTGAAGAGTTCGAAGATCCGATTCCTGTATCTTGCCAGGGTGTATCTGTTGACGACTAATTCCAGACTCGATTCCTGTATCCTGCCAGGGCACGTCTGAAGAGTTCGAAGATCCGATTCCTGTATCTTCCCAGGGTGTATCTATTAACAACTAATTCCGGACTCGATTCATGTATCTTGCCAGGGCACGTCTGAAGAGTTCGAAGATCCGATTCCTGTATCTTGCCAGGGTGTATCTGTTGACGACTAACATTACCAGACTCGATTCCTGTATCCTGCCAGGGCACGTCTGAAGAGTTCGAAGATCTGATTCCTGTATCTTGCCAGGGTGTATCTGTTGACGACTAACATTACCAGACTCGATTCTTGTATCCTGCCAGGGCACGTCTGAAGAGTTCGAAGATCCGATTCCTGTATCTTGCCAGGGTGTATCTGTTGACGACCAATTCCAGACTCGATTCCTGTATCTTGCCAGGGCACGTCTGAAGAGTTCGAAGATCCGATTCCTGTATCTTGCCAGGGTGTATCTGTTGACGACTAATTCCAGACTCGATTCCTGTATCCTACCAGGGCACGTCTGAAGAGTTTGAGGATCTGATTCCTCTATCTTTCTAGGGTGTATCTGTTGACGACTAACATTACCAGACTCGATTCCTATATCCTGCCAGGGAACGTCTGAAGAGTTCGAAGATCCGATTCCTGTATCTTGCCAGGGTGTATCTGTTGACGACTAATTCCGGACTCGATTCCTGTATCCTGCCAGGGCACGTCTGAAGAGTTCGAAGATCCGATTCCTGTATCTTGCCAGGGTGTATCTGTTGACGACTAATTCTAGACTCGATTCATGTATCCTGCCAGGGCACATCTGAAGAGTTTGAAGATCTGATTCCTGTATCTTACCAGGGTGTATCTGTTGACGACTAACATTACCAGACTCGATTCTTGTATCCTGTCAGGGCACATCTGAAGAGTTCGAAGATCCGATTCTTGTATCTTGCCAGGGTGTATCCGTTGACAACTAACATTACCAGACTCGATTCCTGTATCCTGCCAGGGCACGTCTGAAGAGTTCGAAGATCCGATTCCTGTATCTTTCCAGGGTGTATCTGTTGACGACTATATTCTCCGGACTCGATTCCTGTATCTTGCCAGGGCCCGTCTGAAGAGTTTGAAGATTCGATTCCTGTATCCGGCCAGGGAACATCTACATAAAGAGTTTGAAGATCAACTCCTGTAACAGGCCAGGTAATTATTTTTCTTTCTCAGGTACGCAAGTTCTCGCTAAGGAATCTCGTACGCGATCGACACCTAGATGGCATCTATAAGCCCGTCTCCACATACCAACAGTCTCCAAATGGCGTCTATAAGCCCATTCCCGACAAGGTTCTGTCACACTTCCAGATGGCATCTATAAGCCCATCCTCCTATCCATCATCTCTCCAAATGGCATCTGTAAGCCCATTCCCTGCATCACACTGCAGACATTCTACTATGTGAGTGCAAATTTCTGGGCATTCTAGTGTTCAATCATCTTCCACCTTCGGATTACGAAAGGCACACCAACCAATCTACATCCTCAGGTCTAAGAAGATTGAACAGGGGCAACTGTTGTACCCCAAAATTTGCCCTCCCATATTCTTCAAGATTTGGCAAGATCAAGGTTCAAAATCTCTCAAGGGTTGCATAGTCCAATTGCCTCCTGACAGTCAAAAATTAGGGTTTTGGTTCTGGCAAAGAAAATGAGGTTTTCAAGGGTCCAATCAAGTCCCATGTGCCCATATACATTGTCAAGCATCCATAGGTCAAGTTTCAAGACTCACAGCATCAAGTTGCACAGTCAAAAACCCTAATTACTTCACAGTCAACTGCAGGGGCAAAATGGTCATTTGACAGTCAAAAGTCAAAAAAATTGGTCAAAATCTTATTTTGAAGCCACAAACATCATTTGATCAATTCTTGATCATGATTCTCAAAGTATGGCTCAAAAAGTCTCAAGATGCAAAAGTTTCTATTTTTGGACAGTTGAAAAAGTCAACTGTAAATTGACCAGGGCATAACTTCTTCATGGTTTATCAGAAAAATCCCATCCAAAGCTCATTTTGAAGAGAATGACATTTCCTACAACTCATGTTCACACTTCAAGTCCAAGAAATGCTCTCACAAAAAGTTATCAATTTCAACATTATAGGTCATTTTCAAAAGTCAACAAAAAGGCACTTGAAGTCAAAGACCATAACTTGAGATTGGTAAATCAAAATGACATGGGACCAAAGGCATTGGTTATAGGACTTCAAGACCTTTCCAAAATGTCCAAGAACATGATCATAGCTTCAAAATTGAGCAAGATATGCCTTGGAGAAGTTGGGAAATTTTTGGGAATTTTGAAAAGTCAACTTTGCTTCAAAAGCTTCAAAATTGCTAATGGGCCACAAATTCTTCCATGAATCATTACCCAAAGGCTATGCACAACCCATTAAGCTCAAAGGGATTTATTTTCTTATTTTTAATTAATTGATTGAATTTTTATTCATAATAATTCATTTAATTAGATTTAAATATGAAAAAATATCAAATAATACTTGTCAAATCTTTTTGTGCAGCAAATTCACTCATTATGAGCTAAATGTTTCGTGCATCAATCAACAAGGCCAAATCTTCCATAATTGGCATGGTTTTCAGGGCAAAAAGATTGAAAAAGATATGGAGAAAATCAAATATTGAAAACATTAATACATGGACTTTGGGCTTGGTTTTTTGACCTAATTTGCTTCATATACAAAGGCACAACCTAACCTAATGCAGGAGGACACGAAAAACTGCTCAAAAGCTAAGAACCAAATTGCAAAATTTCCACCAAAAGTTGAAATCTGAAATCACAGTTAGAGGATAATTCAAAGCTTCTAAGGGATTCCAACACGTTGCCTAAGCATCCAGGAAGCTTTTGCAATCAAGAATCAATCAAAACGTGCCAAGAATCATAGAATACAGGCCATACGGTTTGCAACAATTTCTTGAATTCCATATCATGATTCATGCACTTTTAATCATTTTTCTTGAGTGATTTATACTAATGTTAACTTTCTGAAGCTAATGACATAACTCAATTGCATTATCAGGCCCTGTATCGTGATTCACCATTAACGTGTTTTAGGGTTTCAGAAGCTTCGAATTAGGGGTTTCCTCATATGGAAAAATTGGACCACCAAACCTATGCCATTAAACTCGTTGCAACAAGACGAAACTATTAATGACCTCGCGCTCAATTTATGTTAAGGCATATGCTAATCGCTATTTTTTCATGGCTGTGTTAGTGGGGGTTTAAAACCCCCGCTATTTGGTTATATTTGCAGGTACAAAACGAAGAAGAAGCTATCGTGTCATTGTAGGGTTGGAGCGTTCAAACATCTGGCGCGCTTTTTGAGTTATACCATTAATTTTTATTGTGTTATTATAATATTTGTTTCCTATTGCATATACAACGCGCGCAAACAGCTCAAGTGGCAAGGCATTCGCTTGGTAAACGCTGGGACCTGGGTTCGATTCCCAGGTCCCCCCACATATTTCATATTTTTCCTCTTAATGTGCTTCCATGCAGTATTCATCAAGAGGCTCATCATACAACCTCACATCCAAGCCTGCTACGCGCCCATGAGCTTCAATCTGAAGGCCACAAAGGGAGTTCTACCATGTACCTCAGTCAATGGATCCACACGCAAGCACATAAAGTCAAAAAAAGGCTTTGATTTCAGTGGGCCAAATTGCTTCACAAAAACCTCCTAAATGGGCCAGACACCCCCAATGTTTGCATCTTATTTTTTTAATTTCCTTTTCTTTTCTTTTTGTTTTAAGTTGTTTTTTAATTCTTTTATTTAATTCACCCAAATATAATTTTCATAATAAAAAAAAATCAGAAACTAAAATATGTTTAATTAATATTTAATTCACTATTAATTTATTTTGTAAATAAACTTTAACAATTAATTTAGTTAATTTAGGTTTCAATTTCAACATTTTTTCTTAATAAATTAAAATAGGTAGAATTAGGGTTTTGATATTTTTTTCACCTTTTCTTTTTAATAAATAATCTTCTCTCATTATTATTATTATTATTATTATTAATTATTAAATATTTTTGTAAATAAACATGTACATTAATTATTTAGTAAATTAGGTTAAACTTTAATATTTTTCATTAATAATTAAAAACAACTTAGAATTAGGGTTTCTCTTGATTTTCAATTCTCTTTATTTCATAAATACAAAAAAACCTAAAAAACATTTCTTTCCTTTTATTAAATAATTAATAGACTTTTAATTCAATTTAATTTCAAAAGGGTCCAACGCCCTCAAACGTTCTATTTTTATTTCTTTCGCACATTTATATTTCTTTCGAATATTATGTAACTGCTCAAGCCATGTAATAGTCACTAGGTTTTACTTTCCGCATTTTTATTAAAACGGGTCTTTGTAATTTGGCGATGTATAGACCCGCGCCTTGTAATAGCATAGGATTTATCTTTCCGCATTTAAATTTCCGCACTTTTAAATTCTAATTGCATGAAAGAATGAATGACTAATTAAAAACAATGCGTAGCTCACCATGCCATGATCAAAAGATAAATGCTAAACTGAAAACAACACACAAATTCACACACCACTTCTAGGGTACGCCTCACCTGTTGCCTTACCTTCGAAACGTGGTCGTCGAGTATAGGACATTTTAGTAAGTCCTTATGTCCATGATCCAGTTGCCTCGAAACGGTTGCCTCGGATTAAAAAAGGATCAATGGCATAAGGGTAGCTTCTAAGGTGTCCTACTGTTGCTCTGGTGACCACACTGTCCCTAAAAACGAATTGACCCGAACACCTTCAACGGTGGTGCTACCTACCTCTCAATGGTGGGATGGCACTACCTTAAGGACATTTACATAGCCTAATTCCTTGGGGTAGGTGTTGGCTGAAGATTTTGATAATGTTATCTAGAATTCAAAAAAGTTAAAAGTTCTGATCGAAATGGAATTGAACACCATATTTCGAAGTTGCAGAAGCAGTGTTTCGAATGAGTGTGTCAAAGCTTGAAGCTTCGAACGGTGATCATGGGAAAATATCCAAAGGGGTCTCGAAACAACAGCGAGGCTAGGTTTGGGAAGAGCGTTCGAAACGGAGAAACACCAAAGCATTTAAAATTTAAATGGAAGCGGGACTTTCAAAGTTTGAAAGTTATGTGTTGGAGCATTTGGGGACACGTGGAAAGATGAAAGAAGCATTGTCTTGCATGTTCGAAACGTGGCATGATTCCAGTACTTTCCTCTTTTCTTTTTATCGAATAACATTTACAAGTTTCTTTATTTATCGTCTTTTCATTTCAAAGTCTTTTCCTCAAAAGTTTTACTATTTATTGCTTTCTTTATATTTCGAGCACTTTATATTTCAGAGAACTGTTACGCTTTCAATACCTTTACTTCCAAGTATTGTTTTTCAAACGCATCCTTTTACTTAAAATTGCATTAAACGCTTTCTTCACATTTTAAACTTCTACATTCCAGAAACCTTTTATGTTAAATGTTTTGCAAATCGAAATCATTTACTTCATTTTTCATACAGTTTTATATGTCTCTTCAATCAGCATTACAATTAGCATTTATTCGTATAATTTAGTTTTCATGTACAATTTGACCACATTTTTAAACTCTTAGAGAGAAGGATCGAAATAAACCAAACACTTGTACAATAGCAACCATGAATAATTGTTCGATTGTGAGAGTAACTTTAATATCCAAGGAGTCCTAGGATCAATCTAGTCGATCCTGTGAGTTACCAGAGAGATTGAGTAGCGTTAATAAAGATTATTCGATAGTTTGGAAGACTAGCGGTTGTTTACCAGAAATCACTGGAAACAAATTGGCACACCCGGTGGGACCAATAGTTGGATATCAGAATTAAGGATTGTCGAGACATAGCCATCCCAAAAACGTAGGAACCATAAGAAATTTGCTGTTTTATGAACCTAAGAAGTGGTAAGATAACCAACAGCAACCAACCTTTATCCAGAAGAAAACGTTTGGACAAAATGTCTAATTCAGACAATCAACAAGGAAACCAAGGTGACCCACATGCAACAAGCACTAACGCGTCCATTTCGAGCGGAACATCTAATGTAATCCCTTCGAATGCACAGTCAGTTGCATCTTCAACCAGTAACATAGCCACCACTGGAGTAAGTGGCATATCAACTAACAGTTCGATCTTAGGAAATACTGGAACTATGGGCTACCCTGGGGGATTCGTTCCACCACCAGGAACACAATCCCATTTAGCCACACCATTAACTAGACCACCCGGCTTCGATGGGAATAGAATTAGAAGTTCTTCTTACGGAATGCCAACATCTTTTATGGCAGGTTTACACAATTCCACTTCGAATTCATCCCCACACTAGGATCTGGGTCTGGGGCGAACCAATTTATGACAAATAACCAAGGGTCAGGAGGTTATAGCACGTTGCATATCCTAACCACAGATAACCAGTTGGCTTTTAGGCAATTGATGGATGACAGCAACCACAACATGATAGGGGTGTTAGCGCAAACCATGCAGGAAATATTTGCCCCAATAGTTCAGAATGTGACTGTGACGAACAGGGAAAACGCTGACAATATGAGTCGAATAGCAGATTTCTTTGCTCCCACAGAAAGGCGTAGGCAGAACCAGGCGGGATTTCGAACAAACATGCCTGTTATAGAACGAATTGCTAACGACCCAATTCAGAGACTACCCAGAGAAGAAGCTAACTTAGGGGCCAGAGCACCAAGGTTAGAAGCCCCAGTAATTCAGGGCCCACAAAGGGAAGTTATGGAACCAGGGGCAAGGATCGAAAGGCCAGAAGCCCCAGAACTTCGAGAAGAACAACCCAGGGGAGTTGTTTTTGTTGGTCGAAATCAAGATGCCGATGCCGTCGTTCATAGGATTCGAAACGATAACATCTTGGCAGAAAATAACCTAACCACCATGATAGAGAGGATCATGGCCCAAAATGGCCTCAATACGGGAATGAGGAGGCCAAATTACGCTTCTCCTATATTGGATTGTATAATGCATACTGATTTACCAAGGGGATACAAAGTCCCTAAATTTACAAAGTTCGCTGGGGATACCAACGAGTCAACAGTCGAACACATAGCGAGATATTTAACCGAAGCGGGAGACATAGCCAATAATGAAGATCTCAGGATCAAATACTTCCCAAGTTCCTTGACAAAAAACGCTTTCACTTGGTTTACCACGTTGCCTCCCGGATCTATTGACACTTGGCCCCTTTTAGAGAGATTATTCCATGAACAATTTTACATGGGACAATCGAAAATAAGTTTGAAGGAATTGGCCAGTGTTAAGAGAAAATTCACTAAACCCATAGATGATTATTTGAATAGATTTAGGCTGTTAAAATCCAGATGTTACACAGTAGTGCCTGAACATGAGTTAGTCGAAATGGCCGCTGGGGGTTTGGATTATTCTATTCGAAAGAAATTAGATACTCAGTATTTGAGGGATATGGCTCAATTAGCCGACAGGGTTCGACAGGTCGAAAGACTAAAAGCTGAAAAAGCCAGAGTCTTTAAGAATAGTAAGAAAGAAAGGGTTTCCTATGTTGGGACTGAGGAAGTAGAAGAATATCCTGAATTCGAATTCGAAGAGGTCGAAATCGACCTCGCTGAATTAAAACAGGCCCCACCTTACTCCTGCAAAATGTTAGTTCCCACGAAAGGGAAAGATATTGTTGAAAATGAGAAAAGTGACAAGTTTCCAAAGAAGGTTTACACCTTCGACGTCACTAAGTGTGACGAAATTTTTGACTTGCTTGTCAAGGATGGCCAACTAATTGTGCCATCAAATGTCAAAATACCTCCCTTGGATCAGGGGAAGAAAAGGGGATTTTGCAAATATCATAGTTTCCTAGGCCACAAGACCTCACAATGTTTTCTTTTCAGGGACTTGATTCAAAACGCGATCAAAGATGGCAGACTAAAGTTTGCTGATAAGGTGAAGATGAAAGTGGACGAAGATCCTTTGGACGTCGCATACACCAACTACTCCGAGCCTGCATGCATTGGAGAGGTCAACATGGTGGAAACTGATCAAAGCGATGCCCCAACAGGAGAGAAGGACACTGGAGTCGAAAACTGGGTGATGGTCGAAGTCAGCGAGGAAGTCACTGAAGACATCCAGAATACGCCAGATACTTCGATTGTTGCACCTGTGGCTGTTGCAGGAGAAACCCAGGCTACTGAAGGCCAAGGAAATCAAAACGAAGGATTGACACAAGTCACTGAGGGCTTGAGGCTGGAATTGGAGAAAGTCCAAATTACGCAGCCAGTTCCCCTTCGGAAGGAAATATGGGACACTCTGGGGGAACCCAGTGGGAAATTTGACTATCTGGTCAAATATTCTGCCCCAGAAAGTTCGAAGGTCCAGATCGAAGATATAAAGCCCACAGGATGGGGCGATGACGAAACTAAAGAGGGGGATGTGGAAATAAATATGGTGGATATGGAAGGACCCCATTCTGAGATGGAGGAAGTGCAAAAATACTTAGAAAAAGAAAAGCACAGAATGGGGGATAATCACACTGGAGATGCTACTCTCAAAGACTATCTCATGACATGCCACAAAGGAGATCCAGGCATGATATTATGCCCTAGGTGCAGCATCCTCTGCAACCAAAGAATTGCTGCAAATTTCGAAAGGGTACAGAGGGCTCGAACTGGCAACAATTGGCGCCAGGATAACCAACTCTTTAGGTGCTATCCCAAGGCTGGAGAGAGTCTGTTGGAGTTTGTTTTTCGCTGCTACAAAGGGGCAACTAAGTGTTTGGTTTGCCCAAGATGTTCTGCTGTGTATGACCAAAGCATGTCCAGGGCCTTCGAAACGATCCCCTTCGCCCCTTGCTGGAACCATCAAGAAACTGCCCAGATGGGCCCGCGTTTCGACAGCAGATACAAACAGCGAAGACCTGATAGCCCTCACCCCAAAGTTGCTCGAAGAGTGACTTTCAAACTCCCTGCTGAAGTGCCAACCGATAGATGGCTACAAGTCAGAAATGACAAAGGCAAAGACAAATGGAGGAGTGCTGAACGAAATGCACGCCATGCTGTGACATACAGGAGGCAATTCAACACACAAAAAAGGGAGGAAGTGAGATTAGAGAATTACAAAGGAAGGAACCCCATGTCAAGATCCCAGTGGCGCAGACAGCAAAGGATTCGAAAGGCTGAGAGAGAAGCTATGGCAAACAAAGGGGATACTTCAACGAAGATACAAGGTGAATCAAGCACCAACAAACCAAAAAATCAGACTGAAGAGAAACCTCCAGTCAATAGGAGGCTTTTTTCTGAAGACCAACGAGACGAACCAAAGGAATATATTCCAGGCCCGGAAGAGGACGAAGATATGGTAACAGATAACTTCGAATCGGAGGGGGAGTCTTCATTCAACCTGAACTGTAACGTGGTGTCCGTGCTTCCCTGCGAATTTGGGCAGGAAACCGAAATCAATGAATATGAGGAGGAAGACACCACAGATTTAATGAAACATAGGCCCGTGTGCTACTACGTGATGGACAATGGGGCTGTTGAGGAACAAAATGCGTTCTTCGAACGTCCAGAGCCTGCAATGAAGAATCATCTCAAGCCACTTTTCATTCGGGCGAAAGTAGGTGTCCATGGTGTGAACAAAGTTCTAGTGGATGGGGGTGCTGCAGTCAACCTGATTCCCCATTTCATGCTAAAAAGGTTAGAGATCCGCGAAGGAGATATCAAGCCCCATAATATGGTTCTATCCAATTATGAGGGAAAAGTGGGCAAAACACTGGGGGTGGTCCAGTTGGAATTGACAATAGGCTCAAGTTGCAGGCCCACCATGTTTATGGTTATCGAAGCCAAGGCCAACTATAACCTACTGCTAGGAAGAGAATGGATTCATGGCGTGGGGGCAGTTCCTTCGTCAATGCATCAACGACTAGTTCTGTGGAGAGAGGACGGAATCGTGGAAAACATCGAAGCAGACCAGAGTTACTTTATGTCAACTGTCAATTTAGTTGACAAAAGGGATTATGATAAAAATCTGGCAAAGATTGCTCCATGTGTCCCAAACGATGAGATGAATGAAACTAGAAACGCCCACTACTACATGACACTTCGTCATGATGGTCTTTACTGGGATAGAACAATAATCAGTGAAGAGGAGGAAGTTGAAGGTGCTATACAAAAACGACCAGCAGGCTGGAACTTCGACAACCTTAACCATGACTGAGTCTACCTTCTTCGAAAGGATTTCGGCCTATATGGCTGAGAATGAATCGAAAGTGGCCTTAGAGGCTGAAATAAATGAATCAACTGTAAAGACGAATGAAGTCAGTGGGGGGGGGGGGTGCGAAATGCTCACCCATCAAAGAATTGGAGATGGATCAAAGGTTGGATGCCATCTATGACAAAGAACCCTTAGGATTCGAAAGGGACCCCATAAACTCAGGTGTCAAAATGTTGGCACATGACCCGCTCGAAGAAGTCAACTTAGGGGATGAAGAAACGAAAAGAGTAACTTACGTAAGTGCTAAACTTAGCCCAGGCCTCAAGGAAAAAGTGATCGAAGTCCTTAGGAAAAACAAAGATTGTTTCGCATGGGATTATGATGAGATGCCTGGTTTAAAGAGGGAGTTGGTCGAACATAGACTGCCAATCAAAGATGGCAAGAGGCCCATCAAACAAACTCCCAGAAGATTCGCACCAGCGGTTCTCACAAAAATTAAAGCTGAGATCGAAAGGTTGCTGCGCTGCAAATTCATCAGAACAACAAGGTACGTTGAATGGTTAGCAAACATAGTACCTGTTATTAAGAAAAATGGTTCTTTAAGGATTTGCATAGATTTTAGGGATTTAAATACTGCAACCCCTAAGGATGAATATTCCATGCCCGTGGCAGAAATGCTAGTAGATTCTGCTGCAGGATTCGAATACTTGAGCATGTTAGATGGATACTCTGGATACAACCAGATTTTCATTGCTGAAGAAGATGTTGCAAAAACAGCATTTCGTTGCCCAGGAGCCTTAGGCACCTACGAATGGGTGGTGATGCCTTTCGGTTTAAAAAATGCTGGGGCAACTTATCAAAGGGCGATGAATTCAATCTTTCATGACTTCATCGAAACCTTCATGCAGGTGTATATTGATGATATAGTCATCAAATCTATATCTGCAGAAGCACATTTGCATCATTTAGGCCAATCATTCGAACGGATGAGAAAACATGGCTTAAAGATGAATCCCCTTAAATGTGCATTTTTTGTGCAGGCTGGAGACTTTCTCGGTTTTGTGGTCCACAAGAAAGGAATTGAGATCAACCAGAACAAAACCAAAGCCATAATGGAGACGAAAGCACCTGCGTCAAAAAGGGAGTTGCAATCTCTACTAGGGAAAGTTAACTTCCTCAGAAGATTCATTTCGAACCTGAGTGGAAGGACCCAAGCTTTCTCTCCGTTACTTCGTCTGAAGCAAGGTCAGGCCTTCGAATGGAACGAAGCTCACCAGGAGGCGTTTGACAAAATAAAAGAATATCTTTCCCAGCCTCCTATTTTGTCTCCACCATCATGGGGGAAGCCCATGAGATTGTACATATCTGCCTCTGAAGTCAGCATAGGTAGTATGTTAGCACAAGAGGATAACAATGGCGTCGAAAGAGCCATATACTATTTAAGTAGAGTGCTAAATGATGCAGAGACCAGATATAGCAATTTAGAAAAGCTATGTCTCTGTTTGTACTTCTCTTGTATGAAACTCAAGTATTATATAAAACCTGTTGATGTTTATGTTTCGTCTCACTTCGATGTCATTAAACATATGCTTTCAAAGCCAATAATGCATAGTAGAGTTGGAAAGTGGGCTCTGGCCTTAACAGAATATTCATTGACTTTTATGCCCTTAAAAGCTATGAAAGGTCAAGTGATTTCTGATTTCATTGTGGATCATTCGTTGGTTGAGCAGACAAGCATGAGTTACGTCGAAATGCAACCATGGAAATTGTACTTTGATGGTTCAACCCACAGGAATGGAAGTGGTGTTGGAGTCCTTCTAATTTCTCCTGAAGGAATTCCAACAAAATTCAAGTATAAATTGGATGGTCCTCGTTGTTCGAACAACGAAGCTGAATATGAAGCGCTCATTGTTGGACTTGAAGCTTTGTTGGAATTGGGGGCAACCAGAGTCGAAATTAAAGGAGACTCTGAATTGGTGGTCAAACAAATCACAAAAGAATACAAGTGCATAAAGGAAAATTTAATGGTATACTTCGTCATAGTCAATAGGCTATTACGAAAGTTTGAATACATGGACATTCAACACATACCAAGATTAGAAAACCAAGAAGCAAATGACTTAGCGCAGTTGGCTTCAGGTTATAGAGTATCTACCAAGAATCTTAAAGATTTGGTCGAAATAAGGGGAAGAGTTATGGCTACTAGATTCACACCATCGGATCTGGAAAGTATGAGATTGGGATATGCTGAGAAACAAGGATTCAAAATTCTAGCCATAAATACTTTGTCAGATACAGACTGGCGAAGTCCATTAAAGAGTTATTTAGCAGACCCAACTTTAAAGGTGGATAGAAAAACAAAATATAGAGCATTGTCATATCTCCTCATGGGGAACGAATTGTTCAAAAAGACCCAAGAAGGTGTATTATTGAAATGCCTAGGAGAAAGTGAGGCATATTTAGCATTGTCTGAGGTCCATAATGGGGCATGTGGGGCACACCAAGCCGGCCATAAAATGAAATGGTTGCTATTTCGATATGGTTTGTATTGGCCTAGCATGCTCAAAGATTGCATAGACTTTGCTAAAGGATGTGAGGAATGTCAGAAACATGCAGGAATTCAACACGCCCCTGCAAGTGAGTTGCATTCGATCATCAAACCATGGCCATTCAGAGGATGGGCATTGGATCTGATAGGGGAGATAAATCCTGCTTCGTCCAAAGGTCAGAAATATATCTTGGTAGGAGTAGATTATTTCACCAAATGGATCGAAGCTATACCTTTGGTAGTTGCTGATCAAGAGGCAATTATCGAGTTTATACAAAAGCACATTATCTATAGGTTTGGATTGCCAGAAAGTATAACTACAGACCAAGGCTCTGTATTTACTGGTAGAAAGATGCAAGGATTTGCCCAAGAAATGGGGTTCAGATTGCTAACATCAACACCATATTATGCTCAAGCAAACGGACAAGTCGAAGCAGCAAACAAAGTAATAATAGGATTAATCAAGAAGCATATTGGCAAGAAGCCAAGAAATTGGCATAAAACTCTGGACCAAGTGTTGTGGGCTTGTAGAACATCTCCTAAGGAAGCCACCAACACTACGCCTTTCCAACTTACATTCGGCCATGATGCAGTATTACCAGTAGAAATTCATCTGCAATCAGTTCGAATCCAGAAACAAAACGAAATTCCAGCTGCATTATATTGGGAAATGATGATGAATGAATTAGTTGAGTTGGACGAAATTAGGTTACATGCGTTGGAAATTTTGATGAGGCAAAAAGAAAGAGTGGCCAGAACATACAATAAAAGGGTAAAGAAAAAAGTATTCGTTATTAATGACTTGGTTTGGAGAGTCATATTGCCTATGGATAAGAAGAACAAAGCGTTAGGTAAATGGTCACCTCATTGGGAAGGACCTTTTCGAATATTAAAAGTATTCTCAAACAATGCATACGAAGTCGAAGAACTCTTGGATGATAAACGTGTCCTAAAGGTTAATGGGAAATATTTAAAGAAATATAAGCCAAGCCTGCGGGAGATTCGAATAATAACAACATAAACAAAATATTATAAAAAGCCAAGATGGCAAGATAAGAATGCCAAAATGGCGTTGTTCGAATATTACATGTAAAAACCAAAGTTATGGTCAGATGAGATATAAAAATTTAGAAATAAACATTATTTTTCAATCGATTAAAGGTGCTTCGAAATGTTTCAAGTCTCTGCTGAGCAAACCGCCTGGCACCTTCCAAGGTTGCCACTTCTCCTTTAAGTTGTTCTGCAGTCTCCATTTCTGCAAGCCCCCGGTTGAGAAGCTCTTCGAATTGGTTACCTGCAGGATTAGTTTCGAAGGCTAGTTGTTGTTCCTTAGCCTCCTTAACTTTCTGCTGAAGTTCCAGAATCTGCCTTTCCCAAATAAGAATGGACTCAGCTCGAGCCTCATATTCAGTTTTCGCCTGCTTCAGATGCATAGCCTGATCCTCAGCTTCTTGAGAAAGCTTCGAAGCTTGTTCATAGGCGGCATCCATGGCAATGCGTTTCTCATGAACCTTCTTGGCAGCAGATTCGTCTTGGAGAAGGTAGCCAGTTACGTTGTCCAACAAATTCTGAAGATCAAACAAGAGAGTACTAACTGGCAAAGAGCAGTTGGAAAGATTAACCTTTATGAGCAGCTCCTTCATAGTATAGCAAGCAGTACTATCTTGCTTAAGCACTTCGAAGATATCCACATTGAGAATAGTTCTCCTAATTTTGTTAAGAAGAACGACTCTTTCATCTGTGGGAAGAGGATAGCTGGTTGAACTTGTGCCAGCCCTAGCGAGTGGAACGTCCCTCTGAGCCAACTTTGCCTTCATATACCCAATGGGGTCATTTCGCCTCAGAAGTGCCAGTTCCTCGTCAGTCATTCGAGACGGAGAGGATTGGGGGAATTCCACGCGTAGGGGAACCACGTTTGTTTCAACCTCTAGGGTTTCGTTGATTGCATCACCATCCCCTTCATTTGCTTCGTGTTCTTGGTCTTCTTCATCTTCGTCCAAATCTACCACTTCGATACCATCCCTTTCGCCGCTATGTGCGTTAGACTCCGTCCCGGCAGTCGAACCATCATTGGCGTTTTCCTCTTCATTGGCGTTTTCCTCCTCAGATTCTTCGCCTGCAGATTCTTCGAATTCTCGCCCAGAATCAGCTTTTTCTTCTTCAGTCTGAGTATCCTTTGGGTCCTCTTGAAGAGTTTCAAGAGGGGACTTTTGAAGAACCCTTTGTGAATCCTCTGTAGACGTTTGAAGTATCGTTTCGTTTACCTCTTTCAGAGGAATGGAGGTACCTTGGTCATCTGGCTGTTCAGAAGTTCCAGCTAAAACCGCCACATTGGAAGAACCTTTGTTTTGGACCAAATTGCTGGAATCTCCTTGAGGAGAGGAGTTAAGCGGAGCAGCAGCTCTGGACGGTGAGGTCGAAATGGTAGAAGTGGGATTCAAGATGTTCTGCAAAGAGTGGCAGAATGTTAAAGAAAAATATTCACCAAGATAATAAGAAGTTAAACATTTTTAGAGGAAGTTCGATTTACCTGTGGGCCCTCAGAGGAGAGGTTACTAGCTATGCGTTCCAACTGTGGGTTGGAGGTCGAAGGTGGATTTTTGGATTTTGGTAAGGGAGCAGCATCCCTGGAGTCGAGTCCAGAGACGCTAGTCGGAACAGTACTTTTAGGTGTAGCTTTCTTTAGCTTCTTCTTCGAAGCAGTATTTGAGTTTCCTCCAGCAGTGGGATCTTCCCCAGTAGTGCTTGGTTTTCGCTTCTTAGGAGTAGTGGGAGGAAGCTTGTTGGTCTGAACGAATTTTAACGAAGTTAGATATAAAAAGCTTGAGTGAATTCGAAGCATCAAAAACTAAGTGATTACCGTTGGAATTGGGGCACTTGTTGTTGGCGTTATTGTTGTTGTTGTAGTTGCAGCAGTAGCAGTTGTTTCGAGGCACTCCCTTCCTTCGATTTCGAGGCAGCAGTCTTTATCCTGATAGCTGAAAATCAAAACAATTAAGGCAAAGGTTAAAGATATGGAAAATAAAAGACATTTGGGATTGTTCCCAAGCATTCGCACCTGTGCCTTGATCAGATTTAATTGACATGGCAGAAAGGTCATATCGAAGATGTCTTGGGAAATCATGAAGCCAGTGTCGAGCCCATGTCACAGTCTCAGATGGCTTTGGTTTCCTTTGAAGATATTTGAACATCTCTTTGCAAGTAAACCACCATGGATATGGGGGAAACCAAGCCAGAGCCAGTTCTGAGGTAGGTAATCTGGGAAATTTAGGTGGATGCATTTCGAATGCCAACCTATACCTATCCTCAGGTGACAGCCCTGAAGGAAGTTTTAGCTTAGAAACGTTTTGTTTAAATTTTTCCTTCAAGGTCTCAGCTGCTTGATGCACAGTGGAGTCCAAGCGCGTGGGGTCGTAAGTAGTTTCAAAATAATTTTGAAAAGCTTTTATCTCTTTGGCATGAGTAAACATACCTTTCTTTGCTGGTACCTGCACATCGAAGGCATCAATTAGTTTCTGTCGAATTGTAAGTGTATCGAACATGCAAGTTTGATAAAACTTAATCCACCACTCCAGAAACCCTTTAGCCGCGAGATGGGTAGGTTCGAAGGCTATCAGCTCAAATTGGGCAAAGCCTTGATATTGTTCTTGTTGAATCTTGGCTTCCCTTGCCTTGAAAGTTCGACCAGATGTGATGGCGCTCTCAGTCTGGAACAAAGGTTCAGGAATCAGTTGGCATAAGCCAAACTGCCTCGAAACGAAGTTTGGTTGATAGGCAAAGAGGAGAATTTGATTCTTAGCTGGGGTTATCCTTGAAGAGATGAGTCTAGGAAGCAAAAAAGCTCTCCATACATCTTGGATCTCCTTGCTCTTGATGGCTTCTGAGAGAGCCATGGTGAACCAAGAGGGTCCATGAGTCCTCGAAGCAAAAGGCGCCATGCTCTCTTCGAACTTATGCCTTTTGGAGAGGATCATGATGTACTTCGAGAATTGAACCTTGAAGTCATCCTTGTCATCATTAGGAGTTAGTCTTCGAAGCCTAGTGCCTTCGACTATCCTATCACTTATTTCTGAATCTTGCTCATCTATGGTGTTGGCGGTTGGTAAAGAAGGTTCGAACATGGCGTTTAGCCATAATTGGAGTAACCAAAATGGGCCAGCTAATAGAATGTTTTTAGAGGTGTGGGATTTGAGACTCGAAACGGCTGACCTCAGGCTCTCATAGAGGTCAACTAAGAGTAATTCACTTAGGCACACTTTGCGATTTTCGTGTAAATCCCTAGCTAGAGGAATGAATCTACTAGCTACCTGCAGGGATCTACTGCAGAAAACGTACCTAGACAGCCACAGGGTTAAGAATGCAATATGCTCTATGTCAGACACATTATCCCCTTCAGCATGATAATGGCTGATAAATTTGGAAAAGCTGGCTAACTTGACTTCGAAGTCAATTATGCTGGAGTGTTCTTCGTTGTCAGGAACATAAGTTTCTCCCACTGGCGACAGCCCAGTAATAGCCGCTATATCAAAGAAAGTTGGGGTAATCATTCCACCTGGGAGATGGAAAGTGTTGTAGGTACTATCCCAGAAATAAAGGGACGCGAACAGCAGAGGGTGGCTATAGGTGAATCCAGGTTTCGATAGCTTAATGAGGTTATAAATGCCTAGTTCTTCCCATTGCTGGGATTTTTTGGCTTCTACTTTCGCGAACCAATTTTGATAGGCAATATCAGAAGTAGGGCAAGATCTAAATGGTTTAAAATTGCTTTTTACATAATCCAAAACAAATGGGTCCTTGGGAGGAACAGTTGGGGTTTCTGCGGTATTCGAACTGAGGGATTCTACTACCCTAGGGGTATCCATTTTGTTGAATAAAGGTTTGAAGCTATAACATACGGGAAAAATTGTCCTGGTGTCCTTTAGTATTTCAAAAACTGTAAGAGGACCATTTAAGGCTAACCTCTTACCAGCAACATGGGTAGGGATGAGTACCTGTGATGCGTACAGCATTTCTTTTTCTTTGGAAATCATTTGAGGAGCAAGAGCAGATTGGCCTTGAATGGTGACGATTTTACTCTCCATGGTTGCTCCTGTAGTCTTTCCCTTCTTCTTTGAGACTTTCTTGAGTTGGGAAGAGGTGGAGGAAGACATTTTTGTTGTTTAAGAGCTTAGATTGTTTATGAGAGAAGAAGAGTGAAAATTCAGAGTATGAAAGATTTAGAGTGTAAAAAAGGAAAAGGAAGAGTAAATTGACGTTTTATAATGAGAAGATTAAACATCCACCGAGTAAAAGTGTGATACGTGGAGATCATGGGTTGGTGTGATGAAGAGGTGGCGAGAAGGTGATATAGGTAATAGGCGTGATTTAAAAACAATCATTACTTATAACTGCTCCACGCTGTGAAGTGACTCTGGGCGGTTAAGGAACTCAAAAGGTGCTATGATTGATGTGACTGGAGTCAAAGGCATTAAATGTTATGATGATTCGAAAATCCTATCAAAATCTTGTATAAATGTTTAAAATAGGTATTTCTCAAAGAGATCGAAATACATATTTTAAAAGGGGCAATTTGTTGGCTGAAGATTTTGATAATGTTATCTAGAATTCAAAAAAGTTAAAAGTTCTGATCGAAATGGAATTGAACACCATATTTCGAAGTTGCAGAAGCAGTGTTTCGAATGAGTGTGTCAAAGCTTGAAGCTTCGAACGGTGATCATGGGAAAATATCCAAAGGGGTCTCGAAACAACAGCGAGGCTAGGTTTGGGAAGAGCGTTCGAAACGGAGAAACACCAAAGCATTTAAAATTTAAATGGAAGCGGGACTTTCAAAGTTTGAAAGTTATGTGTTGGAGCATTTGGGGACACGTGGAAAGATGAAAGAAGCATTGTCTTGCATGTTCGAAACGTGGCATGATCCTATAGCGAGACCGTTAGGGTCGAATTAGTATAAATAGAAATCTTAGTATTAGGATTTCAGTGTGTCATATCTGTTGTACAAAATACTCAATAACATTCAAACTACCACATGGCAAGGGAAACGAATGCAAGAGAGATGTATGTATGATAGCACCATGTATTTCTAACTTAATGAAAGCCTTTTTACCATTTCCAGTACTTTCCTCTTTTCTTTTTATCGAATAACATTTACAAGTTTCTTTATTTATCGTCTTTTCATTTCAAAGTCTTTTCCTCAAAAGTTTTACTCTTTATTGCTTTCTTTATATTTCGAGCACTTTATATTTCAGAGAACTGTTACGCTTTCAATACCTTTACTTCCAAGTATTGTTTTTCAAACGCATCCTTTTACTTAAAATTGCATTAAACGCTTTCTTCACATTTTAAACTTCTACATTCCAGAAACCTTTTATGTTAAATGTTTTGCAAATCGAAATCATTTACTTCATTTTTCATACAGTTTTATATGTCTCTTCAATCAGCATTACAATTAGCATTTATTCGTATAATTTAGTTTTCATGTACAATTTGACCACATTTTTAAACTCTTAGAGAGAAGGATCGAAATAAACCAAACACTTGTACAATAGCAACCATGAATAATTGTTCGATTGTGAGAGTAACTTTAATATCCAAGGAGTCCTAGGATCAATCTAGTCGATCCTGTGAGTTACCAGAGAGATTGAGTAGCGTTAATAAAGATTATTCGATAGTTTGGAAGACTAGCGGTTGTTTACCAGAAATCACTGGAAACAGTAGGTAGATGACTCATAGATACTTGCTCTATTCAAAAACAAATCAAAACTCTTTTCACACCGACACTTTCAAAAAGCTTTCAAAAACAATTTTTCAAACACTCTTGAGGACTGATACAAGAGTTATTCCGAAATCTTTAAACAAAACTTTTTCAAACCCACTCACAATTAAAAAGCGAACATTTTGAAAACACAATGAGCAAGTATCTAAGAGCCCGTGGATAACCACGGATAGAAAGGGTGCTAACACCTTCCCTTTCTATAAATCTACCTCCCGAACCGAGAAACTATCTCATAAGGAATTTTGCTGTGCTTTTGTCCTGTCCATGTTGGAGAAAATAAAAGACGGTGGCGACTCTTGCTTCCGCGACATTTCACGAACCAGCGTTAAACAGTCAGTTCTAAATCCACCGATCACAGTATGCTTTTGAACAGACCCCGCTGATGAGGTATAGGCATTGTTTCAAATCCTAAACAGTGGAGTTATAAGGAAGATAATCCCTCGTCAACCCCTTTGAGCTAAAGAAGTCGGAGTTTTTCTTTTCGAAAATTAAAACCCTTAATCATAACCTGGGGCAGGGTAGTTCTCTCAGTTGATCCAAGTGCACAACGAATGGCATCAAAGGAGTCCTTACAAAACTAAAGACAATGATGGTTCCGAATAATCATAAAGATAGACAGTCATTATCTCTCAAAAACAAAGCCCAATAAGTCAAAACCTATGAAGGAGACTTACAAAACTGGGGCATCCCGCTAACTGTAATTCCAAAAAAGGAAACAGTTCAGGCAAAAAACAGGGATAACAAAATATAAAAAAAAGAGGTCCTACAAACCCTCAACAACAAAAAATGAATGCCTGCTCAAAATAAACTATCAGTATCCGAACCATCATTGGAATATCAAAGCAAAGACTCAAACAAGGTCTAACGCATGATCAGCTGAGCTTAGGTTTGAAGAACATCACGAAGAATGGGTGGGTACAAATATAATTTGAGCCTTTATCCTTTGTTTCTTAAACCGTGAACCAGGCCACGTTATAACCCTCAAAAAGTCCTAGCTGAAGCATGGGTTAGTTCGAAAGCATACTGTTACCAAAGGTATTCTGACTCCTTAAGGCTCGCTGTAGAATCTTGAGTTGACATCAAATTTTACAAAATTTGCTTGTTTTACTGAAAAATGCATTTTCAAAAAACTTCAAGACAGACATAAGCTTTGCATTCTTAAGATAACATTGTTTGCATATGGCTATTTGTTCAACAGCAGAGAAATTCGCACGACGAATATCTAGTGAACAAAAATCTTCTCAAGGATCACCTCAAGTGGAAAAATACTTCCAACCAAGGGGCATACATGATCATGGACCGTCATCTAGGGCAGTCCAGTCAAGATTCATAGAATCTCTCAAATGCCAAATAGTCAGGGGCAGATCTTCGTCTGAATCACTGGGGGCATTGGACATGAATTCCAGTGACGAATCTGGCACAACCAAACGAAGATCTTCTGGTAGTATGGCGATGCAACACTACTGACAGTGACAACTCCCTACATTCTGAGAACATGGACATAGTCGAAAAAATACTATGTATAATCCAAGACCCGCTAGGTTGACACACCTAGGCAAAAATAAGGGCTTCCTGACGAACCAAAAGGGTTCAGGCAAAAATAAGGGACGAAAATGAAAAATCTGTACACCCGGCAAGTCGAAAACCTGAAAAGGCGGCTTGGGCAAAAATGGGTATCCCGGTGGACTGAAAACCCGAAAGGGCGGTCCAGGAAAAAGTTAGGGATCAAAGCGTATGACTATGTCCCGTCATCTCGTCACTTGCCTACCAGAAGAAGATTTGTCAATCGGCAGTCATCAAGCACCTCCACAGGTATCTTCTCCCACAGAAGCTGGGGCAATAAGAATTATCCAAACTGTACAGCTGCTTCACTCACAAGGTACCAAGGTAGATTCAACTGAAGAATATGACCAGGATACCTTCACTCACCACAGAGTGAGACAAGGTTCAGCGATACTCTCCCCCGAGCAGAGTTGGTCTCCCATTAGCCCTGAAAAGACACAATATCCCTAGCAAGTCAGCAACACTCTCCCCGAGCAGAGTTAGTCTACTGTCAGCCTTAAGGAAGTTGGATATCCCTAGAAGATCTCAATATTCCCCAGCCAGCGGAGTATACAGATGTTCCTAAGCGAGCGTCCCCGGCAGTCTTGGTATAAGATTGTTCCCCGGCGGAATACAGACACCCTAGTGGAGCCACTTCCGCAGTGCAGTTCAAAAAGTTTCCCCAGGAGAGTTGAATCATTCTCCCCAGTAGATTCTGGAAGCTTATCCCCAGTAGATTCTGGAAGCTTATCCACCTGCAGAGTACATACGCATCTCCCCAGCTTTGTTCAAAGGTTATTCCCCACCAGAGCTTATAACTGGGTTATCCTTAGCTATTTACAACGGAAAGCTCGTCCTCGGCGAAATTCTTCCTATTCCCCAGCGGAGTTCATCAAATTCCTCAACAAACTTATCAACGGTATCCCCAGCGGAGTCACCATTAAAATCTCAGCGAAGTATCTCTTCCCACAGAGTAATTCCCTGCAGAGTAATCATTTTCATCAAGTTTATTCCCCAACGGAGTCATCTTCTCCTACCGGTTTATTCTTGCAATCATCATCCCCAGCGGAAACGAAGAACTCTAACTCTTCAACATCAGCTCAGGATTTAACTTCCCGGCACTCGTCAAGGATTTATTTTCCAGACGAAAACACATTCATAAACATTTCACATTTTATACATCCTGATACATGCATATACGCATCATATCACACGATCTCACTTATTTTTGAGAACATCATGACATCATGTATTTCATACATCATGACATGGCATACAACTGATGTTTTGCCTTTTCAGGAAAAAGGTCAATCCAAAGATGATTACTATCAACCGTCGCAATTCTAGATTCGATTCCTGTATCTAGCCAGGGCATATCTGCGAGTATTTGATTGTAGATTTGATACCTGTACCCAGCCAGGCATGTCTGCATGAAGAGTTTAGAGATTCGATACCTATATCCAGCCAGGGCATATCTGTAGACGACAAATTCGATACCTGTATCCAGCCAGGGCACATCTGTAGACGACCTAGTTCCAGATTCGATACCTGTATCTAGCCAGGGCATATCTACATTAAAGAGGTTTCAGAGATAGCTTAGAAATGCTCCAGATATGGATGTTGTTCTTTTGCTTATTCAGATTTTCCTTTCAGAAATGGCTCAGAGATGCTCCAGATATGGATGCTATTCTTTTGCTTATTCAAACTTCCTTCTAGAGATAGCTTAGAGATGCTCCGGACACGGATGTTGTTCTATTGCTTATTCAGATGTCCTTCTAGAGATGGTTCAGATGCAATCTAGACATGGCTACATTCTGATACTTATTCCAGATTCCCTTCTAGAGATGGTTCAGATGCGACCCCGATATGGCTACATTCTGATACTTATTCCAGATTCCCTTCTAGAGATGGTTCAGATGTGACCCCGATATGGCTACATTCTGATACTTATTCCAGATTCCCTTTCAGAGATAGCTTAGAGATGCTCCAGATACGGATGTTATTCTATTGCTTATTCAGATTTCTCTTCAGAGATAGCTTAGAGATGCTCCGGACCCGGATGATATTCTATTGCTTATTCAGATTTCCTTTCAGAGATAGCTTAGAGATGCTCCGGATACGGATGTTATTCTATTGCTTATTCAGATTTCTCTTCAGAGATAGCTTGGAAATGCTCCAGACATGGATGTTATTCTTTTGCTTATTCAAAGTTTCCTTTCAGAGATGGCTTAGATATGCTCTTGACCCGGATGTTATTCTACTGATTATTCAGATTTCTCTCCGGAGATGGCCTAGAGATGCTCCAGACCCGAATGTTTAATCTATTGCTTATTCAGAGATTCCTTCTAGAGATAGTTCAGTTGCGACCCAGGCATGGCGACTTTCTGATACTTATTCCAGAGTTCCTTTCAGATATAGCTTCGAGATGCTCCTGACCCGGATGTTATTCTACTGCTTATTCATATTCAAACTTCTAAAGACAACTTAGAGATGCTCCAGACCCGGATGCTATTCTATTGTTTAGTCCAGATTCATTCAAAAGACATTCCAGATACGATCCAAATTCAGATGACATTCTGTCACTCACTCAGATATAATATGGATATACCCCAGACGCGGCGGTCATTCTACTATTTATTCATACGCCAGCAATTAGATATAGACTAGATATGCTCTAGACACGGAAGCCACTCTATTTCTTATTCAGATTCAACTATCCATTACATTTCCAAATGGCATCTATAATCCCATTCCCGACAAGGTTCTGTCACACCTCCAGATGGCATCTATAAGCCCATCCTCCTATCCATCATCTCCAAATGGCATCTGTAATCCCATTCCAGCCATCACATTGTTGATATTCTACTATGCGAGTGCAAATTTCTGGGCACTCTAGTGTTCAATCATCTTCCACCTTCGGATCACGAAAGGCTCGCAAGCCAATCTACATCCTCAGGTCTAAGAAGATTGAACAGGGGCAATTGTTGTACCCCAAAATTTTCCCTCCCATATTCTTCAAAATCTTGACAAGAATCATATTCAATTGGTTCAAAATCTCTCAAAGGTTGCACAGTCCAATTGCCTCCTGATACAGTCAAAATTAGGGTTTTGGTTCTTGCAAGGAAGTTGAGGTTTTCAAGGGTCCAATCAAGTCCCATATGCCTATATACATTTTCAAGCATCTACATGTCAAATTTCAAGGCTCACAGCATCAAATTGCATAGTCAAAAGCCCTAATTGCTTCACAGTCAATTGTAGGGGCAAAATGGTCATTTGGCAGTCAAAAGTCAAAAAATTTGGTCAAACATCTTATTTTGAAGCCACAATCATCATTTGATCAAGTCTTGATCATGATTCCACAACCATGGCTCAAAAATCATCAAGATGCAAAAAGTTTCTATTTTTGGACAGCTGAAAAGTCAATTGTAACTTGACCAAGGCATAACCTTTTCATGGTTCATCAGAAAAATCCCATCCAATGCTCATTTTGAAGGGGATGACATTTCCTACAACTCATCTTCACACTCCAAGTACAAGAAATGCTCTCATAAAAAGTTATCAATTTCTACATTATAGGTCATTTTCAAAAGTCAACAAAAAGGCATTTTAAGTCAAAGACCATAACTTGAGATTGGTATATCAAAATGACATGGGACCAAAGGAATTGGTTAGAGGACTTCAAGACCTTTCAAAATGTCCAAGAACATGTTCATAGCTTCAAAATTGAGCAAGATATGCATTGGAGAAGTTGGGAAATTTTTGGGAATTTGCAAAAGTCAACTTTGCCCAAAACACCTCATTTTTGCTAATGGGCCTCAAATTCCTTCTTGAATATTTACCCAAGGCCTATGCACGACCCATTAAGATTAATTTGAATTATTTTCTTATTTTTATTAATTATTTGGATTTTTAATTGATTAATAATTCATTTAATTAATTTAATTGTAGGAAAATTCAAAAGATATGGTTTTAAATCTTTTTGTGATGCAAATACACTTAGGGTAAGCTGGCAATTTGTGTACACATCAAGGACATCAAAATCTCCATGATTGGCAAGGTTTTATCAAAGAAAAAGGTTGAAAAAGATTTGATTGGCAATCACATAATGAAACATGAATGCAATGGATTTTTGGGCCTAAAGTTGACCTAATTCCCTTCCCATATATGCCAGAAACCTAACCCTATTCATGAGAACGTGCTAAAGCTACTGCAAACACCATAACCAAATTCAAAAATCAAGCAAAAAACTCAAAACTGAATTCATTATTCAAGCATGATTCAAAGCCTAAAAGTGATTCCAATAGCTTGCTGGGATATTGAGGAACGATTTGCAATCAGAAACGAGCCTTGAAGCTATCAGAATTGTCCAGAACAAGTCACACAGCTTGGTTTGTTTTCCATAATCGCACATCATCATTCATGCATTTTTAACCTATTTTTTGGATGGATTTATGTTAATAGGACCATTCTGAAGCTATTGGTATGATTTAATTTGATTATGGCGCCCTGAATCAGAATCCATCATTGGAGAAATCTAGGTTTTTTGAAGCTCTCAAATGGGGCTTTTCAGCATAAGTAAAATTAGAGACCATAATGCCCATGGCTGAAACCGTCTGAATGAGACGATCAAGATGGAATCATCGCGCCCAATTTATATGCACCCTAACTCTAATTGTTATTTTTCGTCGTTGTAGTTAGTGGGGGTTAAAAACCCCCGCTATCTTGTTTTGTTTTACAGGGAAACGAGGAAGAAGATAATAGGTGTCAGTGCGTGGTTGGGAGATTCAAAAACAGCGCGCGTTTTGGTTTCTTCAGAACATTATTTGTTTTTTTATATATTATAATTAATGACCACTATAATATCAAAGGCGTTCGCTTGGCTGAGTGGTGGATGACTTGTCCAATGACCATTGGGACCTGGGTTCGATTCCCAGGTCCACCCAAATCTCAAATATTATTTTTCATAACATCTTCCTATGCAGGCTTTGCAAATGATGTCCATCATATACCCTCAGCGCTCCACATGCCAAGTGGCCATGATCAATAATCTGAAGGCCAAAAAATGATGAACACTATATTCCCCAGTCAACCAGCAAGCGCCTGATTATGAAAGTCAACAAAGGCTTGGTGTTCTTGGGCCTAAATCTCCATAATCACACCTCCATCTGGGCCTTCAAACCCCCCCTGGTTCATTATTTTCTTTTTCTCTTTTTAAATTCTTTTTACTAATTTTTCTTTAATCATTATTAATTATTATTATTAACCAATAAATTAATTTTTCATAATAAATTCAGAAATAAAAAATTGTAAATGTTTTTTATTATTTATTATTTTTACTATTAACTATTATTTTTGTAAATAAAATACCAACCAATTGACTTAGTTTAATTAGGTAATTTTAATTTCCTTTTTTACAATAAATAAAATTAGTTTAGAATTAGGGTTTTGTTTACTAATTTTTAATTCCTTTTAGTATTTTCATTAAAAAACACAAAAAACACAAAAAAAAACATTTTTCTTTCTTTATTTAATTAATTAGTTATTAGATTTAACATTTAATTAATTACAAAAAAAGACCAATTTCATTCAGATTTTCTCAAAAGGGTCAAAAACCCTAGGACGTTCCAATTTAACTCTTTCGCGCATTATCATTATTTTTTATTATTATGTATCTGCTCAATGGATGTAATAGTAATTAGGATTTACCGCTTTCTTTACTTTCCGCACTTTTTTCCAAAACGGGTTATGTTTTTTGGCGATGTATAAACCCGCGCCTTGTAATAGCGTAGATTCATATTCCCGCACTTTAATTTTCCGCACTCCTAACTGTTAATAAGCATGAAAGACTGAATGACAAATTAAAAACAACTCATAGCTCACAATTGCATGATCAAAGATAAATGTTAACATGAAAACAACACACAAAGCACATGCCACTTCTAGGGTACGCCTCACTCGTTGCCTCGAACGTGGCCGTCAAGTATAGGGTGTTTTAGAGGTCGCCCTCCTGTCTAAAGATCCAGTCGCCTCGAAACGGTTGCCTCGGATAAAAGGATCTAGGACATTAGGGTTACTTCTAAGGCGTCCTACTATTGCTTTGGTGACCACACATGTCCCTATAATCGAATTGACCCAAATAACTCCAACGACGATGCTACCTACTTCTCAATAGTGGGATATTACTGTCTAAAGGACATTTACACAACTTAATTTCTTTTGAGTAGGTAGAGGTTCTAAGGTACTTGCTCTTTCAAAATAAAAACAACTTTTCGCACCTACACTTTTCTGACAAAAGTTTTCAAACAAACACTTCATACACTCTTGAGGACTGATACAAGAGTTAAAATGAAGTTTTTAAAACAAACTTTTTTCAAAACCCACAAACACAAGAAAAGCAAAACTTTTTGAAAACATAGTGAGCAAGTACCTAAGAGCCCGTGGATAACCACGGATAGAAAGGGTGCTAACACCTTCCCTTTCTATAATCTACCTCCCGAACCGAGAAACATCTCGAAAAGGAATTTTGTTGTGCTTTTGTCCTTTCCTTGTTGGAGAACATAAAAGACGGTGGCGACTCTTGCTTACCGCGACATTTTGCTAAACGCAAACGCGAACCAACATTCCAAAATAGTCAGTTCTATTTCCACCGATCACAGACTCCTTCAAAGATATCCATCCTAGATTTATTAATGAACTCCTCTTCTCATAGAGAATCATTGATGAGAGGGCTAGACCAAGCCTTTGTGGAGAGTGACATGCCATTAGATCAATTCAGCAGCGTAATTGGAAACATTACGTCATGTAACAACTTGAGTTTCTGCGATGATGAATTACCAGATGAAAGGAGGAATCACAACCTAGCCCTCCACATATCTATAAATTGCAAGAATGATTCGATGTCAAATGTGCTAATTGATAATGGATCTGTGTTGAATGTTATACCAAGGAGTACTCTCATGAAGTTAAAGTATCAAGGAGCACCTATGCGCCCGAGTGGTGTCATTCTGAAAGCATTTGATGGGTCGAGGAAATCTATCATCGGTGAAGTGGACTTACCCATCCATATAGGACCACATTTGTTCCTAATAACTTTCCAGGTCATGGACATTATTCCCGCATATAGTTGTTTGCTAGGACGGCCATGGATACACGAAGCAGGGGCTGTCACTTCAACTCTGCATCAGAAGCTAAAGTTTGTGCGTCAAGGGAAAGTAGTGATCATAAATGGGGAGCAGGCGCTGTTGATATCCCATTTATCCTCTTTTAGTATTGTAGAAGTAGATGAGGCTGCTGTTGGAACCCAGTTCCAACCCCTATCCATTGACAACATAAGGAGAAATGAGGATTTCGTGGTTTCGCTGAAGGACGCGTAGCAGGTTGTGCGCAATGGTCATAATACAGTTTGGGGACGACTTCTGGATCCACCCGTGAACAAAAATAGAACTGGTTTGGGTTTCTCTTCGAAGAATGGCAAAGGAGAAAGTTTGAAGTCAAAGTCTACTGTGAACAGTTATCATGATGTTTTCCACAACGGAGGCTACCTCCATCCAATTGATTCTAGAATTAATGATGTCGAAGAGGATGAAGCAGAGAAGGAAGTACCGAATTATGTGACGCATGGAGTTAGAGTTCATAACTGGGTCACCATTGATGTTCCTTCTTGCATACATGTTTCAAATTAATTTGTTTTGCTAATTTGTTTCTTTATTTTGAAAAGCTTTCACTCTGCCCAAGGTGGAAGTATTAATGTTGTAGGGCTTATCTGTTTGCTGTGACTTTTAAGATCATTAATAAAAGTTGTCTTTGCTTCCCAAATTATGTCTTTGTCTTCTGCTTTTTCTTGGAAAATGGTAATCAGAAAAAAAAACTTTCAAAATAAACGATAACTGAAAATTAATCTGCATGATCACTTGTTATATGTGTCAGTTTCTAAAAGCAATCATAAATCATATGTGCAGATTAATTAAAAAACTCGTTGAATACAATGACCCTGCACCCTCTCCCAACTTTGAATGTCTTGTGTTTGGGGCTGAAGAAGAAGATTATGATGAGATTCTAGAAGAGGTCTCACGGTTGCTTGAGCACGAGGAAATTACCATTCAACCATATAAGGAGCCTCTGGAAGTGATTAATTTGGGTTCAGAAGAGGACCCGAAGGAAGTCAAGATTGGAGCATCGTTACATCTTGATGTAAAGAGCGGGTCGATTGAGTTGTTGAAAGAGTATGTGGATATTTTCGCTTGGTCTTATCAAGATATGCCTGGTCTAGATACAGATATTGTCGAGCATCGTTTGCCGTTGAAGCCAGAGTGTCCGCCAGTTAAACAAATTTCAGAAGAACCCACCCAGATATGGCAGTAAAGATCAAAGAGGAGGTCCTAAAGCAGATTAATGTTGGTTTTCTTATGACATCAGTGTATCCTCAATGGATTGCCAATACTGTCTCAGTATCGAAAAAAGACGGAAAAGTCCACATGTGCGTAGATTACAGAGATATAAATAAAGCTAGTCCAAAAGATGATTTTCCATTGCCTCACATCGACATGTTAGTGGATAGCACAGCAAAATTCAAAGTATTCTCGTTCATGGACGGATTTTCCAGGTATAATCAAATAAGAATGGCTTCAGAGGACATGGAAAAAATAATGTTTATCACACCCTGAGGAACATTCTGTTATAGAGTGATGCCCTTTGGGTTGAAGAACGCTGGTGTAACGTACCAGAGGGCTATGACAACCCTATTCCATGATCTGATGCACAAAGAAATTGAAGTATATGTTGATGATATGATTGCCAAATCCCAGACTGAAGAAGGGTATATAGAAGATTTGTTGAAGTTGTTTCAGCATTTGAGGAAGTATTGTCTCCGCTTGAATCCAAATAAATGCACCTTCGGTGTTCGATCGGGAAAATTGTTGGGTTTCATTGTTAGCCAGAAAGGAATTGAAGTTGACCCTGATAAAGTCAAAGCAATTCAAGAAATGCCAGCACCAAGAACTGAAAAGCAAGTCAGAGGTTTCCTCGGGCGTTTGAATTATATTTCCAGATTTATTTCCCACATGACTGCAACATGTGAACCGATCTTTAAGTTGTTAAAGAAAGATCAAGGTTGTGTGTGGACGGATGACTGCCAAAGGGGATTTGAGAGTATTAAAGAATATCTGCTTGAACCTCCTATCTTGCTCCCTCCCGTAGAAGGAAGACCGTTGATTATGTATCTAACAATGTTAGATAAATCCATGGATTGTACTCTGGGACAACAGGATGAAACAGGGAAGAAGGAGTTCTCCATTTATTATCTCAGCAAAAATTCACTGATTGTGAGTCGCGATATTCCATGCTAGAAAAGACATGTTGTGCTTTGGCCTGGGCGGAAAAGCGTTTACGGCAGTATATGTTGAATCATACCACTTGGTTTATCTCCAAAATGGATCCAATCAAGTATATTTTTGAAAAGTCTGCTCTTACTGGGAGAATTTCCCACTGGAAGATGTTGTTATTTGAATATGATATCGAGTATCGCACTCAAAAGGCTATCAAAAGTAGTGTATTGGCAGATTACCTTGCTCACTAGTCGGTGGAAGATCATCAGTCTGCAGAATATGAATTCCCCGGTAAGGATGTGATGTTCCTGAAAGTAAAATATTGTGATGAACCATTGCATGAGGAAGGCCCTGGCCCTGAATCTCGTTGGAGTATGATTTTTGATGGAGCGGTGAATGCTTATGGTAAAGGAATTGGTGTTGTGATTGTCACTCCTCATGGATCGCACATTCCTTTTTCTGCAAGGTTAAAAATCGATTGCACTAATAATATGGCAGAATATGAGGCTTGCATCATGGGTCTTGAGGAAGCTATTGATCTCAGAATCAAAATTCTTGATGTGTATGGTGATTCAGCTTTAGTAATAAATCAAATTAAAGGAGAATGGGACACTCGTCACCCTGGCTTGATCCCTTACAAAGATTATGCTAGAATATTATTACCCTTATTCAATAAAGTTGAATTCCATCACATCCCTAGAGATGAAAATCAAATGGCGGATGCTCTGGTAACTCTGGCTTCCATGTACCAAGTGAATACTTGGAATGATATACCCCGAATTACAGTTCGACGGCTAGATAGGCCCGCTCATGTGTTTACGACAGAGGAGGTAGCAGATGAAAAACCTTGGTATTATGATATCAAGCATTTTCTTCAGACTCAGGAATACCCGATCAGTGCATCGAGGAAAGAGAGAAAGACACTAAGAAGATTGGCAGACAGTTTCTTCCTCAGTGAAAATGTGTTATACAAGAGAAATTATCACATGGTCTTGCTCAGATGTGTGGATAGACATGAAGCAGACATGTTGATGCATGAGATTCATGAAGGTTCATTTGGCACTCATGCTAATGGATGTTCAATGGCTAAAAAGATGCTAAGGGAAGGTTATTATTGGTTGACGATGGAATCTGGCTGTTACAAATTTGCAAAGAAATGCCATAAATGTCAGGTTTATGCAGATAAGGTCCATGTGCCCCTGACACTTCTCAATGTGATTTCCTCACCATGGCCTTGTTAGAACATAGTTTGATTCTACAACCCTTAGTTAGAGTTTTGATGATAATAAATATAAAGAACAAATATGCACCTAAAAATTATGTTATTGTGTATGCAGAAGTTCTGACCAAAGAAGCATCAGAAGTTAAGCTTTAAGAGCTACACGCTGAAGAAATCAGAATATATGCTGAAGATTGATGACCATAACCTGCGCTTAAGTGAAGTAAACTCTGATTCTGTACAAGAACATAATAATCCAAGTCACAAATGTGCTGAAGTATCAGCAGCAAGCAAGGATGAAAGATTCTAAAGCGTTACTAATCATTCAATACAACATCAATTACAACGGCTTCTTTCAGACAAGATCTTCTCCAAATGGAAACTGAGTTAATGACATTTAACACGCTTGATGATCAATATAAATCCATTGCCTATATAAACAAGCTCAGTGTTCAAATCGTTTATGATTTTGCAAATACTATTCACGAGAATTCAAAAAGCTACAAGCATTATTCATCATCTTTCCAAGCTCTAATTTTGTGTAAATTATCAGTTGTGATAACAGTTTTTGTAACGAAAAACAACAATACACATTCTTGTATCTTTGTTTTGAAAACGTGTTCCTTGAGATTAACCGGATTGTGATTGTACTCAAGAAGACTTTAATAGTTGTTAAAGTAGTGATTGTAATCCTTTTGTGATTAGTGAATTAAGACCTCGTTGGAGAGAGGAGAAATCACCTTGACGGGTGGACTGGAGTAGTTTGAGATCAAACGAACCAGGATAAAAATACTGTGTCATTGCGCTTTTGATTTCAAGTTTTCAATTCACCCCCCCCTTCTTGTGTTTTTCACTTCTTCAATTGGCATCAGAGTGCCTGGTTCTGAGCTTAAACACTTAACCGTGTCAGTACAAGATCCAAGCTGCAGAAAAACACTATGGTGGGACCAAGCCAAAACATTAACAATGAATACCATGAAGACAAGGACAGATTCAGTGGCAAACCTCTAGTCTTTGATGGAGAAAACTTTGACTACTGGAAAGATAGAATTGAGAGTTTCTTTCTGGCCCATGATGCTGATCTGTGGGACATGGTAACTGATGGATACACACATCTAGTGGATGGAAGAGGTCAGAAGATAGACAGAAAAATGATGTCTGACCAGCAGAAACGCGACTTCAGAAATCACCATAAGGCCAGAACAATACTCCTCAACGCTATCTCATACTCAGAATATGAGAAAATCTCAAACAGAGAGACTGTCAAGAACATGTTTGACTCTCTGAGAATGACGCATGAAAGAAACATTCAAGTCAAAGAAACCAAGGCCCTTGCGCTCATTCAGAAGTATGAGGCATTCAAGATGGAAGACAGTGAATCCGTAGAATCTATGCTTTCAAGATTCCAAATCCTTGTTGCTGGACTGAAGGTTCTTGACAAAGGGTATTCTACTACTGATCACGTTAAGAAGATCATCAGATGCTTACCTAAGCAATGGAGGCCAATGGTCACAGAACTTAAGCTATCAAAAGATCTCAACAAAATATCTCTGGAGGAACTTGTCAGCTCCCTCAGAAGTCACGAGATAGAGCTAGAATAAGATGAGCCTCAAAAGCAAGGTAAGCCACTAGCTTTAAAATCTAATAGAAAATCTGACTCTAAGATTTTGCAGGTTGTGGAAGAAACTTCTGATGGATCCTCATCAGAAGAAGATGAATTGTCTCTCCTCTCCAGAAGGGTGAACCAACTGTGGAAGCAGAGACAAAGGAAATTCAGAAATCCTAGAGGATCAGAGAATTAGAATGAATCCTCCTCCAGATACCGAAAGTCTGAGTCTTCCTCTGGACACAGAAGATCTGAAGGTTCTTCAGGATACAGAAAGCCAAATAACAAGGACATCATCTGCTATGAGTGTAACGAGCAAGGGCACTACAAAAGTGAATTCCCAAGGCTTCAGAAGGAGAAGCCCAAAAAGAATTCCTTCAAGGAAAAGAAGAAAAGCCTCATGGAAACATGGGATGATTTGGACACCTCTGAAGCTGACTCAGAGTCAGATGATGAAAGAGCAAACATAGCTCTCATGGCAAATGTGTCAGAAGAAAGTGAAGCTTCTGGTTCAAACTCAGAATCAGACACTGAAGAGGTATTCCCTGACTTTACCATTAATTTTACTAAGGTTGAACTTGCAGAAAGTCTAAATGAAATTATGGAAAGGTATCAGCATATCAGAGTCAAATTCAAGAACCTGAAAAGGGATCTTGCCTCTGACTCAAAAGTCTGAGAGTCTCAGATTAGAGAATTCTGAGTTAAAAGAAAAAATTTCAAAATTAGAAAATGATTTGCAAAATTCTCAGAAGGAAACAATCTTAGAGACTCCCAGTAATGTTGATGAGATCATCAAAGAATATGATCACAGCTTTCAGAAGTTTCTAGCTAGAAACATAGATAGAAGCAAGATGGCTTCAATGATCTATGGAGTTAGCAGAAATGGCAGAAAAGGGATAGGATATCAAGGTAAGGTATCTACACCTAAACAGACCATGGACTTAGTCATAAAATGAACACCACTCAATTCACATTTTATATATGGGCACACACATGACATAAAATACACAAGTAGTGATTATTTTGTCAAACCAAAATTCAATCAGAATTTTGGTAAAACTAACAAACCAGGACCCAAGAAGATATGGGTACCTAAGGATAAAATTATATATGTAGCAGATATCATTAGCAGCAAGGCTAAAACACCAGTCATGGTACCTGGAATCTGGCTGCTCTCGACACATGACGGGAAGAAGGAATATGTTCCAAAGCCTGGAACTTAAGCCTGAAGGCTACGTGGGATTTGGAGGTAACCAGAGAGGAAAGATCATTGGCTCTAGAACAGTAGGTAATGGAAATCTTCCCTCTATAAATAATGTATTATTAGTTGATGGATTAATGCATAACCTGTTATCCATAAGTCAATTAAGTGATAACGGTTATGATATAATCTTTAATCAAAATTCATGCAAAGCAGTTAGTCAGAAAGATGGGACTATCCTATTTAATGGAAAGAGGAAAAACAACATTTATAAAATAAAAATTTCTGAACTAAAGAGTCAGAATGTAAAATGCCTACTTTGTGTTAACAACGAGCAATGGGTCTGGCACAGAAGATTGGGGCATGTTAGTATGAGAAGAATATCTCAGATTAACAAACTCAATCTGGTCAGAGGACTTCCAAACTTGAAGTTCAGCTCAGATGCTCTGTGTGAAGCATGTCAGAAAGGCAAATTTGCAAAACCTGCTTTCAAATCCAAAAATGTTGTTTCCACCTCTAAGCCATTAGAACTTCTGCACATTGACTTATTTGGACCAGTAAAAACTACATCTGTCAGTGGAAAGAAGTATGGGTTAGTAATCGTAGATGACTATAGCAGATGGACATGGGTAAAGTTCTTAAGACACAAGGACGAGTCACACTCTGTGTTCGTTACCTTCTGCAACCAAGTTCAGAATGAAAAAGATCTTAGAATTGTCAAAGTCAGAAGTGATCATGGTGGGGAATTTGAAAATAAAAATTTTGAATTATTTTTTAATGAAAAAGGCATCTTGCATGACTTCTCTTGTCCTAGAACTCCCCAACAAAATGGAGTTGTAGAATGAAAGAACAGAACATTGCAAGAAATGGCCAGAACCATGATTAATGAGACTAACATTGCTAAGATCTTCTGGGCAGAGGCAATCAACACAACATGTTACATTCAGAATAGAATCTCCATTAGACCTATTCTGGAAAAGACTCCATATGAATTGTGGAAGAACAAAAAGCCCAACATTTCTTATTTTCATCCATTTGGATGCACTTGCTTTATTTTAAATACAAAAAATTATTTGCACAAGTTTGACTCTAAAGCACAAAAGTGTATTATGTTAGGATACTCTGAACGCTCAAGAGGGTACAGAGTATACAATACAGAAACACAGATTTTTGAAGAGTCAATTAGTGTTAGGTTTGATGATAAGCTTGACTCTCAAGAGTCAAAGCAGAATGAATTCCTTGCAGGTATGGAAGTTAAACTCATAGGTTCTGAAGACAACTTATCATAAGTTCTCAACAGAGACGCTACCATAACATCAGAAAGAGTTATTGCAAGCAATCCAGCACCTTCAGTTGATCAACTTCAGAAAAGGCTATCCAGAAGCAGCATAGCTCACCCAGAAGATAAAATACTGGGGAAGAAGGATGATCCAATCAGAATAAGATCAACATTCAGAAACTCTGAAGAATCCCTCATGGGACCGGTCTCTCTGATTGAACCAACGACAATTAATGAAGCGCTTCTGGACAATGACTGCATTCTGGCAATGCAGGAGGAATTAAATCAATTCACCAGAAATGATGTATGGGATCTGGTTCCCAAACCAAAAGGATTCAATGTCATTGGAACAAAGTGGGTGTTCAGAAACAAACTGAACGAGCAAGGAGAAGTCATCAGAAACAAAGCACGATTGGTAGCACAAGGTTATAGTCAGCAAGAGGGGATAGACTATACAGAAACCTTTGCTCCAGTCACCAGGTTAGAATCTATCATAATTTTAATATCATTTGCTGTAAACAATGGCATCACTCTGTATCAGATGGATGTAAAAAGTGCATTCTTAAATGGCTATATAGATGAAGAGGTATATATGCACCAACCCCCTGGGTTTGATAATTCCAAACACCCAGAATATGTTTTCAAACTAAAGAAGTCACTCTATGGTCTGAAACAAGCTCCCAGAGCTTGGTATGAAAGACTAAGTAACTTCCTGTTAGAAAAGGAATTCACCAGAGGGAAAGTGGACACAACCTTATTCTGTAATACAGTTAAGAATGACATTTTAGTATGTCAGATTTATGTTGATGACATTGTTGTACCCCAAAATTTGCCCTCCCATATTCATCAAGAATTGTCAAAGTCAAGGTCACAAAATGCCCCAAGGGTTGTGCAGCTCAACTGTCTCCTATACAGTCAAAACTAGGGTTTGAGTTCTGGTCAAGCAAATGAACTTCTCAAAGGCCCAATCAAATCCCACATGCTTAAAAAGATGGTCAAGCATCCTCATGTCAAGTTTCAAGGCATTCAGCTCAAAATTGCACAGTCAAAACCCTAGATTGCACTACAGTCAACTGTAGGGGCAAAATGGTCATTTGACAGTCAAAAGTTCAAATTTTTGGTCAACACATCATTTTGAGGCCATAAACATCATTTGATCAATGCTTGATCATGATTCTCAAAATTTGGCTCAGAAATCATCAAAGATGCAAAAGTTGCTATATTTGGACAGCTGAAAAAGTCAACTGAAATTGACCAGGGCATAACTTTCACATATTCCATCCAAAGCTCATTTTGAAGAGAAAGACATTTCCTACAATTCATCTTCATGTTCCAAGTCCAAGAAATGCTCTCACAAAAAGTTATCAATTTCAACATTATAGGTCATTTTCAAAAGTCAACAAAAAGTGACTTTAAGTCAAAGGCCATAACTTGAGATTGGTAAATCAAAATGACATGGGACCAAAGGCATTGGTTAAAGGACTCAAAGACCTTTCCAAAATGTCCAAGAACATGTGAAAAGCTTAAAAATTGACCAAGATAGGCCTTGTGGAAGTTGGGAAATTTTTGGAAATTTTTGAAAGTCAACATTGATGCAAAAGGCCTAAAAATGCAAATGGGCCTATTTTCCTTCCAAATTTCTTCATGCCAAGCCTATGCACGACCACTAGGCCCAAAGGGAAGTATTCTCATATTTTTTAATTGTTTATTTGAATTAATATTAATTTATATTCATTTAAATGATTTTAATTCATGAAAAATATAAACCTAACATGAAAAAATCTTTTTATGCATGATCTAATCTCTATAATTCGTGCATATCTCAAATAGGCAAGCTTTGATGATAATTGATCAGATTTGGCACAAAAACACCATGAAAAAGATTGAAAAAGATTTTCAAAAATCAAATATTGAAATCCATGAATGCTTGAGATTTTATTCAATCTTTTGACCTAAAACCATTCCATACAAATACTACATCACAACCCTAATGAAAGAAGACTGGAAAAGCTGCGCATAACACACTTTAGCATTCTTGAAAATTCACAAAAAAACTCAATACTGAATTCAAGGTTCTAAGGCAATTCAAGCTTGGATTTTTGTTTCAATAGCATCCTGAGACCCTCCTGAACCTTCCTCAATCAAAAACAACAACTCAAACGCCTTGAAACGGTATCTCTAAGTCAAACTGAACCTTGAAAATTTCCAAATCGCATATCACATTCTAAGCATCTTTCATGAATGTTGTTTATTGATTCTTGTTCTTTGTGAAATTCTAAAGCTAACTGTGGTGTTTAATTGCATTTTTATTGATCATACAAGATTACGCCATTGTCAAAAAACTAGGTTTTCAGGTTCTCAAAATTGGGGCTTTATCAATACAGTAAAATTGGCCACTGAAACCACCATGGTTGCGTTCAGCGTGTTCTTCTGAATAAGACACATCCCTCGCGATAAATTTATGGTTCATAGGGAGCTATTCGCTATTTTTTCGAAAGGCCTCTAACACCACGGTTGCAAAACCGTTGCCCATTAGTTTTGTTTTGCAGGGAAGGGGAAGGAGACGAAGACGTGTCCATCAACCACTGGACAATTTGAAATTCGCGCGTGTTTCATCAGTTAGCGTTATTTTTCTTTTATATTATTTATGATATATTATATATTAAATGAATTGGCGTAGCTCAGCTGGCAGGGACTAAGGCATGTGACTTCCAAGACCTGGGTTCAAGTCCCAGGTCTTGCATATTTGCCATATTATTTTTCATAAAAGATTCGTATGCAGCGCTAACATGAAAGACCATGATATACCATCACCATCCAATCACACACGTGTCCAGGAGAGGCAGACCAAGGGCTCAGATCCCAGGCCTATGGTGAATGTGGTCAATGCACTAGCACCCAATCCAAAAGGTCAACGAGCTTCCATGCTTATTGGGCTTAATCTTTGGACCAACACCTCCTAAATTGGGGACTACACCCCACTCTGGTTTGATTTCCTTTTTTATTTCATTTATTTTAATTTTAATTGTTATGTTTATTTTAATTTTTTGTTTTAACTAATTATTTTTAACAAAAATCTATAAAAACACTAAAAATCAGAAAAAATACAAAAAAACATAATATTTATTTTATAATAATTATTTTCACAAATAAATTAAAATGTAGATTATTTAGTGTAATTAGGTTTTAATTGTAATTCCTTTTTTAATAAAAAATCCAAGAATGTAGAATTTAGGTTAATTGTTAATTCTTTTTATTTCCTTTTTTTTTTCTCACCATAATAATTATTATTTATTTATTTTACTTTCATAAATTAAAATTGTACATAATCAATTAGGTTTAACTTAGGTCATATTTTAATTCTTTCTTAATAAATAAAAAATATTAGAATTAGGGTTTGCCGTTTAATTTAATTTTAATTAATTCTCCTTTTTCTCATTAAATCTAAAAAACACAAAATACTAAAAACATTTGATCATTTAATTTTTAATTCTCATTAACTTTTAATTATTTGCAAAAAGGGTCCAACGCCCGTCATTAATCATTTAAATTGCGCATTTATTTTATTATCGTTCATATAATTTTGTAATTGCCCCAAAGCCGTGTAATTTTATTTTTCGCACTTTATTTCTTCGCATTATTTATTTATTTTTCGCTAAATCGGGTCCGGTTTAATTTTGGCGATGTGGACCCGCGCCAGTTGTAATAGTTTAGCTTTATTTCCTCGCAATTTATAACTGTTAAATATGCATGCAAGAATGAATGGACTTAAAATAAAATCCAGCGTAGATCACAATGACATGACAAAAGACAAATAAATAACTGAAACATGACACACAATTCGCACACACCACCCCTAGGGTACGCCTCACTGTTGCCTTGCCTCGAAAGGTGATCGTCGAGTAGAGGATGTCTTAGTAAGTCCTCATGATCCGGGAACCTGGCATGAGGGTAGCTTCTAAGGTGTCTTCCCATTGCTCCGGTGATCACCACGTCCCTAAAACTCGAATTGACCCGAACACCTCCAACGGTGGTGCTACCTACCTCTCAATGGTGGGATGGCACTACTTTAAAGGACATCTACACAGACGAATTCCTTAGGGTAGGTAGGTTCTCAAGGATACTTGCTCTAATCTCAAAACAAACTCAAAAAGACTTTTCACACTGACACTTTTTCAAAAGCTTTCAAAGCAAACTTTTCAAACACTCTGACGTATGAGTCGATCTGAAATTTTTTCAAAAGAAACTTTTAAACCCACATTGAAAAGCAAACAAACCACTTTGAAAACACAAATGAGCAAGTATCTAAGAGCCCATGGATAACCATGGATAGAAAGGGTGCTAACACCTTCCCTTTCTATAACCTACCTCCCGAACCGAGAGCAATCTCTTTAAGGAATTTTTCTGTGCTTTTGTCCTTTCCATTTGGAGAAAATAAAAGACGGTGGCGACTCTTGCTTCCGCGACATTTCGCGAACCAGCGTTAAACAGTCAGTTCCAGATCCACCGATCACAGAACTGGCGACTCTGCTGGGGAATTAAAATGCACTGGTTAGGTGTACCTTAGGGTTAGTTCATAACTGTGTTTTCAATTGTATTGACTTGTCTGCTTTAAATTTGTGGGTTGCATGGGAGTTACATAGATCCTAACCCGGATCTGGGGATACCCTGTTTAGGTAGCATAATCTGTGAGGGACCTGTCCGGCGTAGACCGACACAGGTGAAGCAGTGGCTACGTTGGTGTGACACCTTGGTCTGTACCGATATCCCTTGTGTCGCAACGAGGAGAATATGGGTCTTCTAAGGAGTCGTTAAGCACCAACAACCTTAGAACCTTAAATGACCCAACTTGGCCAATAGAAACAGTAGCAGTATGCTACGCCCATTGAGGCTAAACTCTCGTGATGGTTCTGGCCGCAAGAAAAGATTGCGATGCTGGAGTTATGACCGATTGAGGGTAGTCAATGATATTGGGATCCTCTAAGAACCCGGTTACTTTGATAGGACAGGTATGAACCAACCAACTGAAAGAGGGTAATACCTAGACCTCATGCTGGCCTAAACTCTAAGGGCTTCTCTTGTGCGACTTGTGTGCCTTCGTACTTGACTACTTGCATGCTTGTTATCTAACCCTTGATGTCTCGCAGGTTTTGTTCATAGTCCTTAATTGGGACTTATAACAGAGTGTACTAACCACTTGCAGGTTCTGTTTATAGTCCTTAATTGGGACTCATGACGGGTTTTACCTAAATTTCTTGCAGATCTTGTTTATAGTCCTTGACTAGGACTCATGACAGGTTTTACCAAGTTTCTTGCAGAGTTGTTTATAGTCCTTAATTGGGACTCATAGCAGGGTTTACCTACATCACCCCATGCATAGCATGACATCATACCATTGCATACCATTGCATACATCCTAACCCGTTTCAAGGATCTCAAGGGCTTGTGATGCAGGTCATGATGAATCAACTATCCCAGCAAGGGGCAAAGAGGATTTATTTTCCTCTAGCCAAGGTTGTCAGGGGCTATGACCCACTGGACATGGTGAGCCTTTGACCCTTGAAGGAGGACGCTCAACAACATGCAGTTCCTTCAATCAAGCTATAAATTCCAATGCTGACAAATTTTCTTGTTTACCCCGCGAGGTCCTTGAAATCATTGCATGCATGTCATACATCTCATTGCATTGCAGGTATCCCTTTGACAGGTTGCTTACCCTTCTCCGCTGTTTATTTCAGCCGATCGTCATGAATCCTGGATCGTCAGCTGAACAGTCCATCAAGGATCTCCAGGCTCAGAACGCCCAGTTCCAAGAGCTGATCCTGAATTTGACCCAGGGGCAACAGGACCTGAAGGCTCTGCTTTTGAAGAAGGACAAGAAAAAGAAGAGGACTGTTCTGTTCAGCCCTAGACGCAGATTTGGGAATACACCACAAGTTGAAGCTGAGAGGACAACCCCATCTGTGGGAAAAGGCAGTCATCATGAGAGAGAGGTTCCCAGTCCAGTGGTCTCCGACAACGAGACAGATTTTGATGAAGAGCAGTACCCTCCTGCTGATGACAAATATAAGCAACTGGAGGACAGAATGAAAGCTATGGAGGTTCAACAGGTACCTGGGCTGGATTTCGGAGAGTTGGGTTTGTCAACTGGTGTGGTTATTCCTCGGAAGTTCAAAGTACCACCTTTCTCTAAGTATGACGGGGCGTCTTGTCCCAAGCTGCATCTAAGGGCCTATGTTCGGAAGATCCAACCATATACGGTGGACAAAAATCTGTGGATCCACTTCTTCCAGGAAAGTCTTTCAGGGACACACCTCGAATGGTTCTATCAACTGGATGGGACCAAAGTTCGTAACTGGGAGGAGTTGGCAACTGCTTTCTATAAGCAGTACCAGTATAATGCCGACCTTGCCCCTACGCGTACCCAACTCCAGGGTATGTCGTTAGGATCAAGTGAAGGTTTTAAAGAATATGCGCAGAAATGGAGGGATCTTGCTGGAAGGGTACAACCACCTCTGACTGATCGGGAACTTGTGGACATGTTCTTGGGGACCTTATCTGGTCCATTTTATAACCACCTGATTGGAAATTCGTCTGCTGGATTCACAGATCTTATCTTGACTGGGGAGAGAATTGAAGCTGGCATCCGGTCTGGGAAAATTCAAGAGGCTATACCTTCTGATAAGAAGCCTCATCATGGAAAGAAGGAATCCAATGATGTGCACGGTAGAAAGAGCCGTCATGAGGCAGGGGCAATCCAAATCTCTAATCCCGGACCTGCTCAACAAGGACAGGGGCAACAGCGCAAAGAGAAACGGCAGTACGCCAAACTCAACATGTCGTTGGATCAAGCACTGCAACAACTGTTGAAGACAGGGCTGATCACCTTAAGGGCTCCTCTCCGGAATCCGAACACTTCTGCACCCAACTATCATCCCAACGATAGGTGCGCATACCATTCAGATAGCCCGGGGCATACTACAGACAACTGCTGGCCTCTCAAGAATAAGATCCAAGATATGATCGACACTGGAGAGATTCAGTTTGAAGTGCCAGAGACTCCGAACATAATCAATGCTCCGTTGCCTAATCATTGAAGCCTTTTGTTTATTTGAATTTTTGAGTTGTACCTTTCTTTGCTTATACAAACAATTAATGTCATAGCAAACTCTTTTATTCTATTAATGCATCGCATATGTCTGTTTTGAGGAATTAATACAATAATATTTATTATATCCTTTCATATTTTTTCTGATGTCAACTCTCGGTTAATAATTCTGAGCCTCTTGAGGGAGGATGACGAAAACGATACCACGATCATTACAGTATGCTTTTGAACAAACCCCGCTGATGAGGTACAGGCATTGTTTCAACCCCTAAACACTGGAGTTATAAGGATGATAATCCCTCGTCAACCCATCAGAGCCAAAGAAGTAGGAGTTTTTATTTTCGAAAATCAAAACCCTTAATCATAACCTGGGGCAGGGTAGTCTCTCAGTTGGTCCAAGTGCATGACGAATAGCACCGAAGAGATCTTTACAAAACGAACAAAGACAGTGACGGTTCAGAACAATCAAAAGGACAGGCAGTCATCATCAAAATTCATAAACGAAAAGCCCAAAAAGTCTAAACCTACAAAGGGGACTTATGAAACTGGGGCATCCCGCTGACTGTAATTCCAAAAAAGGAAACAGTTCAGGCAAAAAAGAAAGGGATAACAAAATCAAAAAAGAAAGAGGTCCTGCAAACCCTCGACAAAAATGATGACTGCCTATTCAAAAGAAATCATCAGCATCTGAACCATTATTGGAAAATCAGAGCAAAGACTCAAACAAGGTCTAACGTATGATCAACTGAGTTTAGGTTTGGAGAACATCACGAAGAGCGGGTGGGTACAAATAAAATTTGAGCCTTTATCCTTTGTTTCTTAAAACCGTGAACCAAGCCACGTTATAACCCTTAAAAGTCCTAGCTGAAGCATGGGTTAGTTCGAAAGCATACTGTTACGAAAGGTATCCTGACTCCTGAAGGCCTACGGTAAATACGGAGTTGACATCACGTTTTACAAACAATCATTTGTTTTACGAAAAAAAACGCATTTACAAAATCTTCAAGACAGACATAAGCTTTGCATTTCTAACATAACTTTGTTTGCATGTGACTTTTTGTTTGAGCAGCATAGAAATTCGCATGATGAAAGTCTAATGAACAAGAGTATCTCCAATCCAGGGGCACGGCATGATCATGGTCTATCATCTGGGGCAGCCCAGTCAAGGTTCGGAGAATCTCTCAAAGACCAAATAGCCTGGGGCAAATCTCCGCCTGAGTCACTTGGGGCACTCCAGCAACGAATCTTGCCTGATCAAACATCTTCTGGTAGCATGGAAAAATACTTCCAACAGGGGCAGCTTCCTACATTCCCTGAACGTGGACATAGTCGAAAAATACTACGCACAATCAAAGACCCGCTAGGTTGACATACCTAGGCAAAAATAAGGGCTTCCCGGCGAACCAAAAGGGTTCGGGCAAAAATAAGGGATGAAATGAAAATCTGTACACCCGGCAAGTCGAAAACCTGAAAAGGCGGCTTGGGCAAAAATGGGTATCCCGATGGACTGAAAACCCGAAAGGGCGGTCCAGGCAAAAGTTAGGGATTAAAGCGTACGACTATGTCCTGCTATCTGTCTACCAAAAGAAGGTTTGTCCACCAGCAACTATCCGCTCCCACATCAGAAACAGGGGCAATAATGGGTGGTCTAAGCAATCTGATTGTTCCATCCTCCAAGGCGTCAGGGTAGGTTTCGTTGAAGAACATGACCAATACAGTTCAATACTTCCCCCAGGAGAGTCCAACCCAGCTTCCCCAGGAAAGTTGGAATCCATCTCCCCAAGCAGTAAACTCATCCCCAGACGATTCGGGAAGCTCATCCCCTAGCAGGGCACGAACGCGTCGTCCGGCTTGATTTAAAGAGTTATTTCCTTAACAGGATATAACTGGGTTATCCTCAGCCAAAAGCCACGGAAAGATCGTCGTTGACACAGTCTTCCTATCCCCAGCGAAGTCCATTCATACTTCCAATACAGCCAGGTATCCTCAGCGAGTCATCCTCAACAATTCAGCAAAAGCGTCTCCCCACAGAGTATTTCTTCCCAGCATGGTCGCTAGAATATCTTTTTCTCCCCGCAGAATCCTCCATTCGCCAAGTTTATTCCCCAACGGAGTTATCTTCTCCTACCGGTATACTTGCAATTATCATCCCCAGCGGAAACAAAAGCTATTCCTCCACAACAGCCCAGGATGCGACTTCCCGGCACCCGTCAAGGATTCATTCTCCCACGACGAAAACATACATTCATAAAACGTCACATACCTCATTATAGCATGCATATGCATCATATTACACGGATCTCATCGATCTTGAAAACATACAGTTCATGCATCATGATTTTGCATACAATTATGTTCTACCTTTTCAGGAAAAAGATCAATACAAAAATGATTATTATCAACTAATGCAATTCTTTCTAGATATAGTTTCAGATGTAAGCCCAGCGATGGTGACGTTCTGATACTGCTTCCAGATTTCCTTCTCGATATAGTTTCAGATGTAAGCCCAGCGATGGTGACGTTCTGATACTGCTTCCAGATTTCCTTCTCGATATAGTTTCAGATGTAAGCCCAGCGATGGTGACGTTCTGATACTGCTTCCAGATTTCCTTCTCGATATAGTTTCAGATGTAAGCCCAGCGATGGTGACGTTCTGATACTGCTTCCAGAATTCCTTCTCGATATAGTTTCAGATGTAAACCCAGCGATGGTGACGTTCCGATACTGCTTCCAGAAGTCCTTTTTCAGATGTTCCCCTCTCCGGCATGAGCGTGAGGTGATATTCTCTTATGGTCCCCTCTCCAACGGCGTGGGAGGTGGTAATTCCTTCTTCAGATGTTTCCCTCTCCGGCATGAGCGTGAGGTGATATTCTCTTATGGTCCCCTCTCCAACGGCGTGTGAGGTGGTAATTCCTTTTTCAGATGTTTCCCTCTCCGGCATGAGCGTGAGGTGATATTCTCTTATGGTCCCCTCTCCAACGGCGTGTGAGGTGGTAATTCCTTCTTCAGATGTTTCCCTCTCCGGCATGAGCGTGAGGTGATATTCTCTTATGGTCCCCTCTCCAACGGCGTGTGAGGTGGTAATTCCTTCTTCAGATGTTTCCCTCTCCGGCATGAGCGTGAGGTGATATTTCTTTTCAGATTATAATTTCCTATAGTTCCCTCCCCAACGGTGAGTGAGGTGACTCCCTTTGAGATTATAATGTCCTTTGGTTCTCTTCCTGACACTACAAAGATGGTAATGCTCACCAAGAGTTTCTCAACGAGCGTTGTTGAGGTTGAAATCATTCAGGGTTCTCTTACCATTCATGCACAGGCAGTAACCATCCCTGGTTCATTCATCAGCGTTTGAAGTTCCAGACTCAGCTCCTGTAACCAATCGAGACATATCTATATCAAGCATCTAAAATCAGCTCCTGCGACGTGTCAGGTACTCATTTTTCTGTTTTGCAGGTATGCAGGTTCTAGCGAAGGAATCTCTTACACGGTCAGCATCCAGATGGCATCTATAAGCCCATCACCCTATTCAGCAATCTCTAAATGGCATCTATAAGCCCATTCCCCATTACTGTCACTATGTGAGCGCAAATTTCTGGGCACTTTAGTGTTCAATCATCTTCTACCCTCGGATTACGAAAGGCACGTCAACCAATCTGCATCCTCAGGTCTAAGAAGATTGAACAGGGGCAACTGTTGTACCCCAAAATTTGCCCTCCCATATTCATCAAGAATTGTCAAAGTCAAGGTCACAAAATGCCCCAAGGGTTGTGCAGCTCAACTGTCTCCTATACAGTCAAAACTAGGGTTTGAGTTCTGGTCAAGCAAATGAACTTCTCAAAGGCCCAATCAAATCCCACATGCTTAAAAAGATGGTCAAGCATCCTCATGTCAAGTTTCAAGGCATTCAGCTCAAAATTGCACAGTCAAAACCCTAGATTGCACTACAGTCAACTGTAGGGGCAAAATGGTCATTTGACAGTCAAAAGTTCAAATTTTTGGTCAACACATCATTTTGAGGCCATAAACATCATTTGATCAATGCTTGATCATGATTCTCAAAATTTGGCTCAGAAATCATCAAAGATGCAAAAGTTGCTATATTTGGACAGCTGAAAAAGTCAACTGAAATTGACCAGGGCATAACTTTCACATGGATTATCAGAAAAATTCCATCCAAAGCTCATTTTGAAGAGAAAGACATTTCCTACAATTCATCTTCATGTTCCAAGTCCAAGAAATGCTCTCACAAAAAGTTATCAATTTCAACATTATAGGTCATTTTCAAAAGTCAACAAAAAGTGACTTTAAGTCAAAGGCCATAACTTGAGATTGGTAAATCAAAATGACATGGGACCAAAGGCATTGGTTAAAGGACTCAAAGACCTTTCCAAAATGTCCAAGAACATGTGAAAAGCTTAAAAATTGACCAAGATAGGCCTTGTGGAAGTTGGGAAATTTTTGGAAATTTTTGAAAGTCAACATTGATGCAAAAGGCCTAAAAATGCAAATGGGCCTATTTTCCTTCCAAATTTCTTCATGCCAAGCCTATGCACGACCACTAGGCCCAAAGGGAAGTATTCTCATATTTTTTAATTGTTTATTTGAATTAATATTAATTTATATTCATTTAAATGATTTTAATTCATGAAAAATATAAACCTAACATGAAAAAATCTTTTTATGCATGATCTAATCTCTATAATTCGTGCATATCTCAAATAGGCAAGCTTTGATGATAATTGATCAGATTTGGCACAAAAACACCATGAAAAAGATTGAAAAAGATTTTCAAAAATCAAATATTGAAATCCATGAATGCTTGAGATTTTATTCAATCTTTTGACCTAAAACCATTCCATACAAATACTACATCACAACCCTAATGAAAGAAGACTGGAAAAGCTGCGCATAACACACTTTAGCATTCTTGAAAATTCACAAAAAAACTCAATACTGAATTCAAGGTTCTAAGGCAATTCAAGCTTGGATTTTTGTTTCAATAGCATCCTGAGACCCTCCTGAACCTTCCTCAATCAAAAACAACAACTCAAACGCCTTGAAACGGTATCTCTAAGTCAAACTGAACCTTGAAAATTTCCAAATCGCATATCACATTCTAAGCATCTTTCATGAATGTTGTTTATTGATTCTTGTTCTTTGTGAAATTCTAAAGCTAACTGTGGTGTTTAATTGCATTTTTATTGATCATACAAGATTACGCCATTGTCAAAAAACTAGGTTTTCAGGTTCTCAAAATTGGGGCTTTATCAATACAGTAAAATTGGCCACTGAAACCACCATGGTTGCGTTCAGCGTGTTCTTCTGAATAAGACACATCCCTCGCGATAAATTTATGGTTCATAGGGAGCTATTCGCTATTTTTTCGAAAGGCCTCTAACACCACGGTTGCAAAACCGTTGCCCATTAGTTTTGTTTTGCAGGGAAGGGGAAGGAGACGAAGACGTGTCCATCAACCACTGGACAATTTGAAATTCGCGCGTGTTTCATCAGTTAGCGTTATTTTTCTTTTATATTATTTATGATATATTATATATTAAATGAATTGGCGTAGCTCAGCTGGCAGGGACTAAGGCATGTGACTTCCAAGACCTGGGTTCAAGTCCCAGGTCTTGCATATTTGCCATATTATTTTTCATAAAAGATTCGTATGCAGCGCTAACATGAAAGACCATGATATACCATCACCATCCAATCACACACGTGTCCAGGAGAGGCAGACCAAGGGCTCAGATCCCAGGCCTATGGTGAATGTGGTCAATGCACTAGCACCCAATCCAAAAGGTCAACGAGCTTCCATGCTTATTGGGCTTAATCTTTGGACCAACACCTCCTAAATTGGGGACTACACCCCACTCTGGTTTGATTTCCTTTTTTATTTCATTTATTTTAATTTTAATTGTTATGTTTATTTTAATTTTTTGTTTTAACTAATTATTTTTAACAAAAATCTATAAAAACACTAAAAATCAGAAAAAATACAAAAAAACATAATATTTATTTTATAATAATTATTTTCACAAATAAATTAAAATGTAGATTATTTAGTGTAATTAGGTTTTAATTGTAATTCCTTTTTTAATAAAAAATCCAAGAATGTAGAATTTAGGTTAATTGTTAATTCTTTTTATTTCCTTTTTTTTTTCTCACCATAATAATTATTATTTATTTATTTTACTTTCATAAATTAAAATTGTACATAATCAATTAGGTTTAACTTAGGTCATATTTTAATTCTTTCTTAATAAATAAAAAATATTAGAATTAGGGTTTGCCGTTTAATTTAATTTTAATTAATTCTCCTTTTTCTCATTAAATCTAAAAAACACAAAATACTAAAAACATTTGATCATTTAATTTTTAATTCTCATTAACTTTTAATTATTTGCAAAAAGGGTCCAACGCCCGTCATTAATCATTTAAATTGCGCATTTATTTTATTATCGTTCATATAATTTTGTAATTGCCCCAAAGCCGTGTAATTTTATTTTTCGCACTTTATTTCTTCGCATTATTTATTTATTTTTCGCTAAATCGGGTCCGGTTTAATTTTGGCGATGTGGACCCGCGCCAGTTGTAATAGTTTAGCTTTATTTCCTCGCAATTTATAACTGTTAAATATGCATGCAAGAATGAATGGACTTAAAATAAAATCCAGCGTAGATCACAATGACATGACAAAAGACAAATAAATAACTGAAACATGACACACAATTCGCACACACCACCCCTAGGGTACGCCTCACTGTTGCCTTGCCTCGAAAGGTGATCGTCGAGTAGAGGATGTCTTAGTAAGTCCTCATGATCCGGGAACCTGGCATGAGGGTAGCTTCTAAGGTGTCTTCCCATTGCTCCGGTGATCACCACGTCCCTAAAACTCGAATTGACCCGAACACCTCCAACGGTGGTGCTACCTACCTCTCAATGGTGGGATGGCACTACTTTAAAGGACATCTACACAGACGAATTCCTTAGGGTAGGTAGGTTCTCAAGGATACTTGCTCTAATCTCAAAACAAACTCAAAAAGACTTTTCACACTGACACTTTTTCAAAAGCTTTCAAAGCAAACTTTTCAAACACTCTGACGTATGAGTCGATCTGAAATTTTTTCAAAAGAAACTTTTAAACCCACATTGAAAAGCAAACAAACCACTTTGAAAACACAAATGAGCAAGTATCTAAGAGCCCATGGATAACCATGGATAGAAAGGGTGCTAACACCTTCCCTTTCTATAACCTACCTCCCGAACCGAGAGCAATCTCTTTAAGGAATTTTTCTGTGCTTTTGTCCTTTCCATTTGGAGAAAATAAAAGACGGTGGCGACTCTTGCTTCCGCGACATTTCGCGAACCAGCGTTAAACAGTCAGTTCCAGATCCACCGATCACAGACATCATCTTTGGGTCTACTAAACCCTCTATGGGAAGAGAGTTTGCTAAAAGCATGCAGGCAGAGTTTGAGATGAGCTTAATGGGGGAACTTAAATTCTTTCTGGGCATTCAGATAAACCAAACTCCAGAAGGAACTTACATTCATCAGAGAAAATATGTCAGAGAACTTCTGAAGAAATTTGATCTCTCGGAATGTAAGCCCTCAATGATTCCAATGCACCCCACGTGCATTTTGGAAAAGGAAGAGGTAAGTAAAAAGGTAGAACAGAAGTTCTACAGAGGTATGATTGGTTCTCTCCTCTATCTGATGGCTTCAAGGCCTGACATTTTATTTAGTGTTTGCTTATGTGCTAGATTCCAATAAAATCCTAGAGAATCTCACTTAACAGCAGTTAAGCAAATTTTCAAGTATCTGAAAGGTACCACTAATCTGGGTCTGTTTTATAGAAAATAAAATGATTACAGCTTAGTAGGATATTGTGACGCTGACTTCGCTGGAGAAAGAGTAGAGCGTAAAAGCACTTCTGGAAGCTGCCAGTTTCTGGGAGAAAATCTGATCTCATGGACCAGCAAGAGACAGTCTACAATAGCACTATCAACAGCAGAAGCTGAATACATAGCAGGTGTTGGATGTAGCACGCAAATTCTCTGGATGAAAAGTCAACTTGAAGACTTCAACATATTTGAGAGTAACATTCCTATCCTCTGTGACAATACTTCTGCCATTTGTCTCAGTAAGAATCTAATATTGCATTCTAGGGCTAAGCATATAGAAATAAAACATCATTTTATTAGGGACTATATTCAGAAAGAGATTCTCAGCTTAAAATTTATTGACACGGACCATCAATGGGATGATGTCTTTACAAAACCTCTTTCTGAAGATAGGTTCAACTTCATTCTGAAACATCTCAGCATGAAGCTATGCCCAGAATAAAATGTTTAATTTACATATCTTAACCTTTAGAACTTGGTTATTTTCTGTGAACAACTGATCAACATGTCTTTAGAGTTTAGAAGTACATATTGCATTAGAATCTATCCATGAAGATCTGAACGTTTCATTTCAAGGATAGAAGCGTGTAGTTCACATCATCAAACAGTTGTCACCCTCTCATCAGCTACTTTCTGAGGCTGAACACACGTTTAATTTCTGAAAGGTCAAAGACGCTGATTGGGTGCATTGAGACACTTATCAAGGGTAATCGTTCAATATCTTTCTAAATCCCCTAATTTCAGGTGTCATTAATGCATATAATCATGACTAATTTTTTCTCTTTCTTACTGCTTACGTTTTCAAGAAACCTATTTAAACTCAAAATTACTTTTTACATTCATTCACTTTTATTCTCTCATTATTTTCTCTCGTTTCAAGTTCTTGCTTTCAAAAACCCTTTCATCTTCCTCAAAAATCCCGTGTGAACAATGACTTCTTCAAGTCTCAAAAATGTCAGTGCTCATGAATCTGCTTCAATGGAACAGTATGAAGAAACCCACAGAACGCTCCTCACACCTATTGATAATCTGGAAGTTCTCTCTGAACTGATTATTGACTTTGAAATCTTGCAAGAAAATGGCTTCAAACTGTATGAAGACGTTACAGCACAAGGATGGAACAGGTACTTTGATTGTCTATTGGGGCCAACATTTCCCATTCTTGTCAAAGAATTCTGGATACATGCTTCTTCTTCAAATCACCAGGTTACTTCTTATGTCATGGGGAAGAAAATTATGATTACAGAAGACCTTATTGCGAAGCTTCTTGGATACAACGATGGTGGTGTCATATGCATTGACATAGCTGAGAGATGCTCTGACCTAAGATCATTTGCAAAGGAAATTTTTACTCATGGACTACCCTCTAGTAAAATTAGATATTTGAAGGATCACCATAGAATTTGGGCCAGAATCATTCTAGGGTGTATCAACCACAGGAAGCCCACAAGCTCTCCTGATTATATCAACATTGATCAACAATTTTTGATCTATTTCATTGCTAAGGGGACAAAGGTAAATCTTCCACACTTGCTGTATAACCACCTCAGAACAAGTGTGAAGGAAACAAGAGAAACCGAAAGGACCAAGAGGCATTGGATTCCCTTAGGAAGGTTGATATCAGATATTCTAATAGAGAATGGGCTGATAGAACATCTGACAGAGGCTCAGGAAATCAGCATATTGGAAGCAACTACTAGGAAGCCTCTGAATGCTAAAAATCTGAAGAAAATGAAGATCATTAAGAATATCAAGAAGGAACCAACGGTTACCCCTCATGAGACCATTACTTCAAGAAGGATACCTCTGGAGGATTTTCCTTTATTTTCTGAGATAGACTCCAAACCAGAAATAATAGTCAAATACCTTGAAGCGTGCAAGGCTGATGGAACTGCTCCAGAAATTAACATTCAGTATTTGCACAAGGCTGCTCCAGAGGTTGTTCTGAAGAAATCAAAGAAGAGGAAAGCAGCAGGAGAAGGACCCTCTCAGAGGACACCAAAAGCTGCCAAAAAGAAAGGTAATCCCTCCCCTGTTTCTATTATAGAATCAATAAATGTATCAACATCTGAAACCATGCCTTCACAACCAGAAAATTCATCACCCCAAACCTTTGAAGACTTTGACATAGGGTTTGATCCATCTTAAACTCTAGGTCATTTTCTGAATGAACCTCACTCCACCTCTCAAAATCCAAATCCTGAACATGACCAACCAGAACTTGCCAAAGTTCTGTCTGATATTGATTTATTTGATCAAGATTTTTCCTCTCCCTTACCACAAAATCCAAACTCTCAACAACCACCAGAAATTCCACAACCACACTCTCCACAAACAAAAATTCCTCAACCAGAAACTTCACAACTTCAATCACCTCAACAAGAAATTCCTCAACCAGAAATTCCTCAACCAGAAATACCACAACCAGAAGATCTGAACTCCAACTCACCACAACCAGAAACTCAACCATCTGAAATTCCATCTTCTAATATTCCTGAATCAGAAACCCAACACACCTCCACAAACCAATCTAAAGACTCTCATTCAGACTTTGATACCATAATCCCAATACCTGGAATTACAGAACCCCTTGAGGTTCGCATGCCTCTCACCATTCACGACATTCCATAAATCCCTTCATCCCTTGAATCCACACCTCCAAACACCCCTACCAGACCAATTATCATTCCTGACTCTCCCACTCCTTCACCCACTAACAGTCCAGCTGACAACGTAAGACTTGTCATTGATCCAATTGTGCTGGAAAGATTAGCTTCCATCTCACACAAAACTACCATTCCCAAACCTAAACCAACTGCAACCACATCAGATGTTGGTACAAGTTTGTTGATTTTTAAAACAGGAATGCAGGAATGGATAAATTCTTTGAAGCATGCAAGTCAGGAGATGTCTAATCCTGCTGCTTCTGATTATATATGGGCAAGTTTCAGAAATTGGCTTAGCTCTGAAATGCTGAAGCTGAAGGAATTGTGTTATGAAAAGGCTCAACAAAACTTTAATGATAAGCTGAAGGCTTTTCAAGACCAAGTTCTGAGCCAACTGTTCAAGAAAGATATCCTCTCAGTGGATAATGCTCCCTGGAAAGAGCATCATCCTTCAGATGTAGCTAAACCAGAATCAGAAAGTCTCTCTCTGACTACTGCTCTAGAAAATATGATTACAGCAGAAGAAATGGCTCACTCAAAAGAAGCTACAGAATGCTCTGAGCAACATCCAACTCCTGAAGAGACACCGACTTCCTCCTTAGTCATGCAAACTCTATAAGAGTTGAAGAAAGAAAATGCTTTAATCCATGCAAGGCTGGATAAGCAGGAGGATACGAACAAGGAGATTAAAAGTATTCTGGATAAACAAGAAGATGCCACAAAGGAAATCAGAGGCATTTTGGGCAAGCAAGAAGAGTCAAATACTAAGATCAAGAGCTTGCTGGAAGCGTAGTTCACACGTCTTCCCCCTCCTTCTTAGATTTTCTTTTAAAAATTGTTTATATGTAACTTTTAATTTTACCTCTTTGTTTCTGGAACTTGTCATTGCATTATGTTTTAAATATAATTCATCTATTTTGGGTTTGATTATATTGCCTTTTTGATACATGACAAAAAGGGGGAGAAAGTAATATATTTTCAATAATGGTTTACCAAGACAAAAGTCTCAAATATTCTGAATTACTTAACCTCTACTTTCTGAAAAGTTTGAACAGGTACAAATTCTGATAGGAGATACAGCTAAAACTCTGATGAGAAGGAACTTAAGGGAAGTAATCAACTCAGGGGGAGTTTCTCTTAAACCTTTTGTTCTTTATTTTTCATTGAAAATTCTAGTTTTTGTCATCATCAAAAAGGGGGAGATTGTTAGAACATAGTTTGATTCTACAACCCTTAGTTAGATTTTTGATGATAACAAATACAAAGAACAAATATGCACCTAAAAATTATGTTATTGTGTATGCAGAAGTTCTGACCAAAGCAGCATCAGAAGTTAAGCTTTAAGAGCTACACGCTGAAGCAATCAGAACATACGCTGAAGATTGATGACCATAACATGCGCTTAAGTGAAGTAAACTTTGATTCTGTACAAGAACATAATAATCCAAGTCATAAATGTGCTGAAGTATCAGCAGCAGGCAAGGATGAAAGATTCTGAAGCGTTACTAATCATTCAATACAGCATCAATTACAACGGCTTCTTTTAGACAGGATCTTCTCCAAATGGAAACTGAGTTAATGACATTTAACACGCTTGATGATCAACTTAAATCCATTGCCTATATAAACAAGCTCAGTGTTCAAATAGTTTATGATTTTGCAAATACTATTCACGAGAATTCAAAAAGCTGCAAGCATTATTCATCATCTTTCCAAGCTCTAATTTTGTGTAAATTATCACAGTTGTGATAACAGTTTTTGTAACGAAAAACAACAACACACATTCTTGTATCTTTGTTTTGAAACAGTGTTCCTTGAGATTAACCGGATTGTGGTTGTACTCAAGAAGACTTTAATAGTTGTTAAAGTAGTGATTGTAATCCTTTTGTGATTAGTGAATTAAGACCTCGTTGGAGAGAGGCGAAATCGCCTTGATGGGTGGACTGGAGTAGTTTGAGATCAAACGAACTAGAATAAAAATATTGTGTCATTGCGCTTTTGATTTCAAGTTTTCAATTCAACCCCCTCTTCTTGTGTTTTTCACTTCTTCAGGCCTTTCTCTATGTGGGTATAGACATGATCGGGATGATAGAACCTAAAGCTTCGAATGGGCACCGTTTTATCTTGGTAGCAATTGACTACTTCACCAAATGGGTAGAGGTTGCTTCATATGCCCATGTTACAAAACAAGTGGTTATGCGTTTCATCAAAAATAATCTTATATGCCGGTATGGTGTGCCAAGCAGAATCATCACCGATAATGGCTCGAATTTGAACAACAAGATGATGACAGAACTGTGTGAAAAATTCAAGATTGTCCATCACAACTCATCTCTATACAGGCCGAAGATGAATGGGGATGTCGAAGCTGCTAATAAGAATATCAAGAGAATTATCCAGAAAATGGTTGTTACTTATAAGGATTGACATGAAATGCTCCCTTTTGCTCTACATGGATATCGAACATCTGTTCGCACTTCATCAGGAGCAACCCCGTTCTCCCTGGTGTATGGAATGGAAGTTGTACTCCCTGTTGAGGTAGAGATTCCCCCGTTGCGTGTGATAATGGAAACCAAATTGACAGAGGCTGAATGGGTCCAGAGCAGGTTTGACCAATTGAATTTGATCGAAGAGAAGAGAATGACAACTTTATGTCATGGGCAGTTATATCAGAGAATAATGAAGAGAGAATTTGATAAAAAGGTCAAACCTCGTGAATTCAGAGAGGGCGACCTCGTGCTCAGGAAGATCATGTCTTTCAACACTGATTCTAGGGGCAAGTAGACTCCCAATTTTGAAGGCTCGTATGTTGTCAAGAAATCCTTCTCTGGTGGTGCATTAATTCTTGAAACTATGGATGGTGAGGAGTTCCCACGTCCCATGAATGTTGACACAGTCAAGAAATACTTTGCCTAAAGAAATAAAAGAACAGCTCGCTAAGTTGAAAACCTGAAAGGGCAGCTTAGGCAAAAAGGAGCGTCTCGGTAGGCCGAAAACCCGAAAGGGCGGTCTAGGAAAAAATTAGAGACATAAATAGAATAAATTTCCTGCTAAGTTGAAAACCCGCAAGGGCAGATTAGGCAAAAGTTAGGGATCTTTCTTGGAAAGTTACTACGTCAGACAAGACTTGATCGTTGAAGAAACAATCTTCTCGGATCCTCACCATACTTCAACAAAAGCTGCTGCTCAGGATTTCAAAAGTTGTTAGGGGGAATAGTGGTCATTGTATCTCAATGTATCTTTTCCATTATGTATTACCATTTCAAAAACTTTGTAATCATCCATGGAGTCTCACCATACGCAGACTACCATTTTATTAATGAAATTCGAGCTTTTACCCAATTCTTTGTGTTCTTATTTTATTTAGCTTGAAAAGACTCCATTTATTAATGATGATAACTTTCAAAGCAAAAAGATTAAAAAGCAAAATTGACTTTTCAAAAAAAGAGATCTTTACAATTCAATTTACTTTGAGATTTGTGACGACACAATGACAACAAAAAATGATGATCCCAGGAATGAACAAACTCTGGTTGTTTTGAGAAGATTTACTTCCTTCATGAAGATTCTCTCAGGTCGTTTTGCTGGTATGTGCACGATCTTTGTATGTTTCTCAGATAGTTAAAGATGATACCAATAGGTGTAAGGTGCAGTATTGGGTTTGTGATCCCATTATCCCCAGCGAAGTTTTCCCTCATATAATGAAAGGTTTTATTCCCTTGGTATGCTGAGATGTCGCTCTTTCTGCAGTATTGGCATTAATGTTGACTTCTTGATTCACCGGAAAGGCTATCCTAGGGCATCTTTTCTTGGAATAATTTGTCATGATGTAAAGTTTCAATCCGCATCTATCCCCAGGGGGTAGGCTTTAATTCCCCAGTGAGGTTTGATTGTTTCAGCGTCAGTCTGCTTTATTTGAGGCTGGTCTTGCAATCTCCAGTAGGCATGTTGCTTTTGGAAAAAACTGGTTTCTTCGATGAAGCCGGAAGAAGGATGTTCCATCCCGGTATCTGTTTAATTTGTCTACCTCCGAATTATATTTCTCTTTAGTAAAGTTAAAGGCAGGCAATAGGTTTGGTTTCCGCAGTGAGCCTTTACCTTTCTTGAAATGATCTTTCTGGTTGAAGTTTAGCCAAGTGTTGTTAGTACCAGAGGCAGTTTTGTTTGTTTGTTCCTACTGATTGTGTATTTGTTCTACCAGCATACGCACGATAGCACTCATACATTCATCCATACATCATGCATGGCTAAAATTGACAAATCGTTGTTCATTGACATTGTGTTTTGACCTTCCTGCAGCGCTCCTTGCTTAGATGGATTTGGTTTTCCCTCTTGAGTTTATTTCTCAAAGGATGTATCTTCGTTGGCTGTCTTGCTCCAGTTTATTTCTGATTTGGATCTGTGGTTGCATGACAATATTATTTACTTTGGATTTCTGAAAACTTTGAGTTTTAGTTTGTGCATTTATTTTACACGAGAAGACTTTATCTCCTCAGCAGGAGTATTGTGGCATTTCCCCAGGAAGTCATATTTCTATCCCCAGAAAGTCATTTCTTTTTGCAATTCTCCATGACAACAAGTAACAAGTCTCTTTATTTGAGACAACTTATGTTTGATCTTTTCCAGGCAGATTTCCTTGGTTAAAGAAGAAGTTGAGACCCGTTCTAGGTGAAACACCTGAATTTTGGGGAAAACTTGATATGATATATTTTCTCTTTCTACCTTCAGTGGACGTTGGTAGACCATCGGCAATGAACGTTGGTGTTTGTTATCTTTTTGCTATCTTCAGTGAACGTTGATAGTTCATCGTCAGTGAACAGCGGTGATATGATGTATTTTCTCTTTCTACCTTCAGTGGATGTTGGTAGACCATCGACAATGAACGTAGGTGTTTGTTATCTTTTTTCTATCTTCAGTGAACGTTGATAGTTCATCGTCAGTGAACAGCAGTGATGTGATATATTTTCTCTTTCTACCTTCAGTGGACGTTGGTAGACCATCGGCAGTGAACGTCGGTGTTTGTTATCTTTTTGCTATCTTTAGTGAATGTTGATAGTTCATCGTCAGTGAACAGCAATGATATGATATATATTCTCTTTCTATCTTCAGTGAAAGTTGGTAGACCCTCGGCAGTGAACGTCGATGCTTATCATCTTCCTCTCTGATTCAATTATTTTGGTCCATCAGTGATTTATTTTCCTGGTGGGTTTGCTCTTTTGTTTCTTTATTTTTGTTGCATCCCCAGTGATACTTTGCGTCTCTTTGGTACTGTTCATATGCATTCATGTGCATAAGCATTTGCATGGTATCTTAAGGCCAAAAATAGGGTTTGTTTTATATTTAAGTATCTTCGATCACATCGACACGAATATTTTCAACCTTCGTATCTCCAGATAGAAGAAACTTAAATAAGGGCAGCTGTTGTACCCCAATTTTTTCCCCTAAGATCCCTTCATCATACCATGTTGTTTCACTCACAACAAGATCACACTAGGATTCTTGGTTCCCCTCCTTATATTTAGCTTTTCTCTTTTGAGGAATTACCAAGCACCTTGACTTATTTTCTTTTGTGATCATGAATATTTTGCTTTGATTTTCTTTCTAATTAATAAAATGCAATGTTGGTTTGTCTTACTTATTAATAATGTAGGTAAAGGCAACGAGGTTTAGCAAGTTGCTTCATGGGTTCATGAGTTTATTTCCATGCCCTAGTCAATAAATCTTGAGAAATTCAAACCTCACCATTGAAGTTGTTTTGGAAGAAATGGCATGACAAGGCTTATTTTGGTTCAACATATTTCAAAGTTATCAAAATTGATTCAAAAGTACAAGGGGTTGAGGGAAGAAGTTGTCATGATTGGACAAGGTCTTGTTCCTATTGGTCACAAGAGCACATTTATCTCAAATTTCAAGATATGGAAATGGTTTTGGTGGTTATGAGTCCTCATCATCATCTTAAACAACTTCTATTCACAAATAAAGAATATTGGCACAAGAAGTTTGTTCAAACTTGTCAAAGTTCCTCCAAGCATTCTCTTGATCTAGAGGCTAGGGTTTTGAACTTCAAAGGAGAATATCTTGCTCACCTTTTGGTACTTTTGAGTGATTCCAAATACATATTTCTCTTCAAAGAGTTACCAGAAAATCACTTCAAAATTTCCAAGGAGTTTTCATGTGGAAAGAACTTGGTGAAGAAGAAAGATTACAAGTCATCCAGCTGAATCCAGAATTTTCCATATGTGACTTCAAATGGTCATAACTTGTTCAATTTTTATCACCTTGAGTCCATTCTTTTTCCATGATGATCTTAAAGATGTTTACTTTATTCCTTCTTTTATATGCAAAGTGAGAAAATGGATGGAAGTTTCCTTAAATATGCAAAAGATTATAGGTCATTTCATGATTTTTGGCCAACTTCAACAAGTCATAACTTGCTCAATTTTTGGAGATTTTGAGTGGTTCAAATTTCAAAATGTCATTTAATAGATCTACTTCACTCCATATTTTTTGGTAAAGATCAAATTCTAAGTGAAAGGCCATGTTTGGATACAAAATATTATAAGTCATTTTTGAAGAAGAATTTGAAATATTTCTAAGTATGGAAAGTCAACTCTTTTTCTTCAACTTTGACTCCATGTAACTTTCAGCTCAAGCATCCATTTGATTCCATTCTTTTTCCATTGCAAAGCTTGTAACCTCATCTTTCCAAAGCATCAAGAATTATGCCCTAAGACCCCTTGAGTTGGAAATGCCATGGATTTGAATTTGGTAACTTGAAACTGAATTTTTCACAAAGTTAGAATTTTGAAATCCATAATGTGACTTCTAAACACAAGATTTATGCGCGTTTTTTATTTAAACTTGATTAGCAAACTTTCCAGAAGTGATTAACACCCCAAAACGCAAGGTTTGGCTGAGTTTTAATGGAAATGAAGTCACACTTCACTTGTGCTCGACCTTCACTCAATTTCCCTCCAAACTTCCTTGTTTCTTCAAATTTTCATTCCCATTCACTTCACTATAAATAGAGGGTCATCCCCCATCCATTTTCCCAAGCTTAGAAATCCAAGAACACCCTGCCAAAACCTCACACGAACCCACTTTTTTTTAATTCAGTTTCTGAGATTTAAGCTTCCTTTTCCAAAATTCTTTGCGCATTCATCATCCTTGAGCATCATACAAACTCTCCAGCACTTAAACCAGTCAAAACGAGCCATAATTCAAGCTACAGAAGTCCAGTTTCAGAGCTTCTTACTTGAACTTCGAAAAGGTAGAATTCTCCACCATTTGGATCCAAATCAAGCACTAATCTATTCTACTCCTTCTTCTGATTCTAATGTTGCTTACAATTTTTAAATCCATTGAGAATTGAGAGAGAAATCTCAAATTGAAGGTGCTCGCTATTTTTTGGGTTTTTGATTCATATCTCTCTCCATACCTTATATAAATTTGGTGCGACGGTTGTGTTAAAATCGTCTTGAAGAGACGAGTTCAATGATGCTAGCCTGGGATCCTAATTTTTACATTCGAAGGATCTCATAAAATCTCCATTGCAGGGTGTCTGGAGGTTGAAGACGATGACATGTCTCGTCTCAGCCAATGATAGCGTGCCAAACGTTTTAATTTCATTGGTTGCCCTTTTTCTGATCACATGTGTGTTTTACTAAGGTCCATATCAAGCACAGTGCATCTGGTCTATTGGATTAGCTTACTAACGCGTTTTGACTATGATCTGATGGTCCACATCTTTTTGGTTTTATTTTATTTTCTGATTTTATATTTTTATTGATTAAATTTTCAAAAATTCATAACTCTTTTATTTTTTATCCAAAAATTATGAAAAAAATCACAAAAATACTTTGAATTATTTCTGATCTCATGACTATTTTTTTACATTTTTATTTTAACATTTGGTATTTTTTATATTTTTTTGTATTATTTGCTTTCTTTTAATTACTTAAAAAATACCTTCTGACAATTTTTAATTCTGGAAAAATTCATAAATATTATTTTGCATATTTTTGGCTTTCTGAAAATTTTATGGAATTTTATGTTGAGGTTTACTATTTTTGATCTATTTTATGTTTGTTTTAGCAATTTTAAATAGTTTAAAAATAGTTTCTGACTTTTAAAATTACCAAAAAAATTTATAAAAATATTTGGATCCATTTCTGATTTTTCTATGGCCTTATTTTTCACTTCTTGATTAATTTGAACATAATAGATATTTTTCTCATTATTTTCTTTTTAAAAAAAATACCTTTTTTAAACCCTTTTTGTATATATTAAATGTGATATTATTTTATGATTATTTTCTGGCTAATCTTGGGTTAGGTTTTGGATCATGAATTTTATTAACATCATTGGATCCATGGTGTTGAGTTTAACTCCACAAAAAACGGATGAATAATTTTAATAATAGTTTGATTAAAATTTAATTCAAATGTGGTTTGTATATTTCTTTTTTTACCCTAATCATCTTCATCTTATCCCCTTCTTATTGCACTAAATGTTGTTGGAGCATGATCTCTATATCATGTCTCAAAACAAATGTTGCATAGATTGCTATTGACCGACCTCAAAATAGGTGCGACTTCTATATAAGTTCACTTACGATTGCTTAACATAGCGCTAAATTTTGTCCCGATTCGAATAAATGATCATTCGTGGCCCAAACTTATGATTGCAAGCCCAAGTATGTTAATTTGATCTCTTTGATCCAATAACCTTGAGATTCATTGTATGGAGGCTTTGGTTCTACCAATCCTCTAATGGATCTACAACACCTTTGGTCAACGCAGATCACTTAAACATCGTTGATCATTAAATAGTACTTGTGAGAATTCCAAATGGATGATATACTTGACAAAAAGCAAATGCAACTTGTTGTGTGGAGGCTTTGGTTCTACCAATCCTCTAATGAGTTCCAAATGCAAGTTTCAAGATGGTCATCCAACTAACCACTAATTATTGACTTGTTTTATCTTATGTTTTTATTATCTTTTATGCTTTATGTACTAATTATTTTTAGCATTTTCATTTCATGCCATTTTCATCTTTGCTCACTTGAGCATTTATTTTCTTGCCATTTTTACTTTGCTCACTTGAGATTTTCTTTTTCTTTTCTTAAGATACTTAATAATCAACATAAACCCTAAATAACTCTTAATGGCACTTGGACTACTTGGTTACCATCCTTGGTATTATGGAGCATGGGACTTTTTTTTTTACTTAGGATTAGAAACCTTGGCCTATCTTGGAGACTTTGTGATCTTATCTGATTATTTTGTCTGGAGTTCTTGAGGTTTACCTCAAGACATTGGGTTGCTTGTTTGTTTCTGTGTGCAGGTTTTTTTGATTACACTCTTTGTTTGTAATATGGAATTCACTCGTATACAGCCGTTACTCTACCCAATTTTTGTGAACACTTAATACACTTGAGGTTTGGTTCTCTCAAGAGGTCTAGTATCTTTACTTGCTTGGTTTCAATCCAAATAATGAGAATTATATCTTGACACATAATGTCAAGTATTTGCTTCTTGTTGGTTAGATGATTCTTCTCCTTAGCTTTTACCTTATGCTTTAGGATAGTCTCTTCTTCTCCTCCCATCTTCTTTAATTTCAAAAAATCTTCTCCCTCCTTTTGAAAACTCTTCTTGTTTCTAAACTTGAAATACTTTCATAATAAACTTGGACTTATGTCCATGCATTTTCAAAATATTTTCATAAATAAACTCCAATCAATTTAATAATACCTTGATATTTTTTGTGAGAAGACTAAAAGTCAATCAATATCATTTCAAACCATTTTGCCACTTTGGCTTTTATCTTTAAACTTTTCTCAAAAGATTAGACTCTTGTCAATCCTTGTAGTGATGCAAACAACTATACTTCTACAATATGTAGTGAAGTGAGATATTTTCCACTTGGGTGTTCAGTGAGGCATTGTTGATTTTAAGATCCAATCCATATCCTCCACTTTTAGATGATGCAAATTATCCTTTCTCATGATTGTGGATAGTAAGTGTTTTTTCCATACGGATAATGACGATGATGTCTTATCTCTTAAAGTTAACCAACACACTTGTGTTTCAAATTTTTAAAAGAGGAACTACGTGTACCCTGATCCCCTATTGCACGAAAGGTGGTACGTAGGCACTAAAGGTTCACAACCGCGGCGGGTGCAAAAATCATAAAAAATATTTCTCTTCTCACCTCCACCATCCATTTTCTATACAACACATTTTTATAGCCAAAATATACAGATTTTTCAAAGAGGTTCCTGCGGAGTACCATAGATATTTAGGGTGCTAATACCTTCCCTTTGCATAACCAACCCCCTTACCTTGAATCTTTCCCCATCTTTTTGGGTTACTCGTTATTTTCCCATTCCTTTGGAAACAATAAAGCACGGTGGAGATTTTTTATTTTGATTTGTATAAAGTCTAGTTAATCCAATGGCTTAGTCTTGAACATTTCTACCGCTACAATCACAGACACCTTTCTTCAGCCATTGACAACCATTAATTTGTACAGCACAACAACAATAGTCTTCAAGGCAGCCAGGGAATACCCCTGCTTTCAACAAATTTTCTTTAACAGTCTTCAAAGGAGTGGTCAAGTCATTGATGGAGGCAACAAAAAAAGCATCTTCAATAGCATTGACACCCTTACCATAATTTGGCATGGGTTCGGTGATCACATTTAGAGTTGGTGGAGGGTCGAATTCAATTGTATTGTTATCAATTAGGTCTTGAATTTTGTACTTTAATGCCCAACAATCATTGGTATCATGTCCGGGGCTATTTGAATGGTAAGCACATTTGGCATTGGGGTTGTACTTTGGAGAAGCGGTGTTAGGGTTGGAAGAGGGATCTCGCAAGGTCACCAAATCAGCTTTTATTAGGTGTTGCAGAGCTTGAGATAGTTGCATTTTGATTCTAGTAAATTGTCTTCTTTGGGAATCCGGCCTTTGTGGGTTATTTTATTGACGCGAACATAGAGTTGGAGTTGGATTGGAGATCAAAATTGTCCCTACTGAATGATGACTGTCATTCTTCGCACGACTTCTAGATCCATACATAACATTAGTCTCTTTTTTACCAGTAAATGTTTATTTCACAGCATTTGAGGCGGAGACCATAGGTATCTTCCCGTTTTAATCCCGCTTTCAACCCTCTCACCAGTTAAGATTAATTCAATAAATCCGAATGATGAACTCCTAATCAGCAAGTTGAAGAATGGTCCAGTCAATGTCCCCATAAACATATCTACCAATTCTCTATCAGTTAAAGGTGGTTGCACCCTGCCAGCCAAGTCTCTCCACTTTTGGGCATACTCTTTAAAGCCCTCATTTGAACCCATGGTCATGCCTTGCAATTGCACCCGAGTTGGCACAAGATCAGCGTTATATTGATATTGACGGTAAAAGGCAGCGGCCAAATCCTCCCAAGTATGGACGTTTATTCCTTCCAATTGGTAAAAGCACTCCAACTGCGTCCCAGACAGACTATCTTGGAAAAAGTGCACGCATAGTTTCATATCGGCGGTGTGCGGTTGGATCTTACAAACATAAGATCTTAAATGAAGCTCCAAACATGAAACTCCATCATACTTGGCAAAGACTGGGATCTTGAATTTGTAGGGAATGAATACCCTAGGTACCAAACCTAAGTCCTCAAAGTCCAAGCCAGGCATAACTTGGATCTCCACAGCTTTCAGTCTATCTTCTAGTTGCTTATATTTGTTGTCAGCCGGCAGGTATTGCTCATCAGAAAAATCCTCGTCATCAGAAAAATCCTCGATGCTAACTTTTGAAGTTGAGGAGGCACTTTCACGAAGTTGACTCAGATGGTATTTCTACGAGTGTAAGCCATGTCCTACAAAACAGAACAAAGATAAATTCCTAAATCCATGAAATGGTTAGTGAGAATGCTTATGATGTTATGATGTTTATGATGTCATGAACAAATAATCACAAACAAAGCACACAAGGACCTTAGGTTTAGGCTTGCATGGGTTTGACAGGTAAGTACCCTCTTGAAGTTTAGTTGGTTCAACCTGTCCTAGAAAGTAATCGGGTTCTAGGGAATCTCAATATCATTGATCTTTCTTCATTGGGCATTGTTTTAGCACAATCAATCTTTTCTTGCAGCCAAAATATCCCGAAAGTCCGATCGTATTGAATGTAGCATCGAGTATCAACCAATCTTCAGCTTTGAACCAAAGTCGGCTATCTCACTACTTCCTATGGCCAAGTTGTTCAACTAAAGGTTCTATGGTCAGTTAGTGCTTCATGACACCACACAGCGGCCCCGTATTCTCCTTGATTCAACACAAGGAATACCGATACTAACAAATTTGTCATACTAACATAGCCATTATTTCAACCATATTGGTCTATGTTGTACAGTCTCCACAATATATTGCTACTTACCTAATAATTCCCCCAGATCCGGGTAGTGGATCTATACAAAACCCAAACACCCTTTTAAGAGTAAAGCAAGCAAGTCAAACAATGGAAGCATTTAAATTTGATCTAGTCTCTAAGGTAACCCCACTTTTAAGTTAGTCCATATCATAGTCGCCGGTTCTGTAATACGGTGGGAGAACTGACTTGGGTGTTTTGTGTTTTATTGCAATTGTTGCGTATAGCAAGAGTCACCATCGAATTTTCTTTTATACGATAAAATAATGGGTGAAAAGAACAGGAAAGACCTTTTTGAGAATTTTCTTGAGTTCGGAGGGTAGATTATGAAAAGGAAAGGTGTTAGCACCCTTTTCATCCGTAGTTATCTACGGGCTCTTAGTTGCTAGCTCACTTTGAAATTCTTTGTAAATAGGCTTGTAATTTTGTTTTTGAAAGTATTTTTGAAAGGTTCCTTTGTTTAGGTGAACTTTGTAATGATTCTCGTCTTTATAAGAATGTATACAAAGTGTTGACTTTTGAAAATATTTCATGAAAAGTGTTGATGTGTTTGAAAGATGTTTTGTTTGAAAAGTTTGTGAGCAAGCAATTATGAACGTTCTACCTACTCAAAAAGTCTTTGTTCTTTTCCTCCTCCTTTAGATAATGTTATCTTACCATTAGTTGGTAAGAAACCTTATCATTGGATGTGAAGGGACAGGCGTGGGTCATCGTACAGTCATAGAAGTCAAGATTGTAGGATACCTTAGCAATTTGTCATAAGGTTCTAAGATGGTTTACCGAAGGTAACATTGAAGGATCATCGAGGGACTATGATCTTGTAATCGAGGGTCTTCGCTAAAGTATCCCACTGTCGAGGGACATGACTGTTTTTATTCTCAGGCAACAAGTGTGAGTTAACCCTAGAGGTGCAAGTGTGAAAAGTGTGTTGTTTTCATTTAAATTATCTTGAATTAGGGTTGTCTACTTGTTTGATTTTAGTCTTTCCATACAAACCCTAATTACTAGCAATAATATTGAAAGCGATAAATTGCGGAAATTAAAAGTTCTATGCTATTACATCATTTTAGGGGATGGGGATACATATTACAAATGGGGATGAAAGCAATTAAAACCTAATTACTATTACAACCATATTGAATAATACCAAATAAAATGTACAAGAACATAAAGATAATGTAAAAGAAAAAGAAAATTGTTTTTATGGTTTTTTGTGTGAAAAGGTTTTATAGGTAACCTAATTAGACTAGTAAAAAGAAATTAAATAATTATTAACAAGACCTAAAATCTAAGTTTATTTGAAGTTTTAAAGAGAAAATAAAACCTAAGTCTAAATAATTTATTTAGAAAATAAATTTAATGTTAATACTAATTTTAAAAAAAGTATTTTAAAGTGTATAAAATAAATAAAACTAGTTCTAAGTATTTGAAAATAAAATAAACGTTTAAATTAAAATATTTAATAATTTAGTAATTTAAGAAAATATATTTTTTGTATTTTTGGTTTCAGTAAAATAAATATATAAATGAAAATAAATAAAATATAAAAGAAATAAAAATAGTTGGGTTGAGGTGTTAGAAAGTAAAATGGTGTGAAAGTTAGCAAAAAGGCTTAAACTTTTTTTTTGTTTGAAATCATAAAATAAAATGAAAATAAATTGGGCCTACATGTACATGAGCAAAGGAGGGGTGATAAGTTTAGAAACAATTCAGGCCCAAAAGGGAGGAGTCCATACGCGCTAGCAAACAAAAAAAGGTCAGAAAATGTAATGAAAAATAACAAAATGTGGCAGTGGGACTTGAACCCAGGTCACAAGGGTCATAGGCGCGCGCTTTAACCACTGGGGTGGTGATACATCCGTTAACTTATGCACAACTAACATATTATATTTTAAACACGCTCTTGATTGTATCATCTTCTTCTTCCTTGCACCAGTTTCTTCATCACCATTTATGAACTTTATAACTTTCTCATTTCTCAACCATTTCAGAAATTGTAAATATCAAACTTGTTATAAATTTCACCACAATTCAAAATATGTAAATTAATTAAATAATGGATCAAAGACGAATGATAATTTCAGTTGGTACCAAAATATGACCTAACTTTTTCAGGAAGTTCAAACTTGAAATTTCACTACTCAGGCAATATAAATGAAATATAAGGGCATGGTTAGCTTCAGGGCTATGATGTCTACATTTTATCTTCACAAATGAACCAATAATGATGCTTGTAGAGAGAGTTCAAAGTTAAGGAAACTTACCTCAAAAATGGAAATTATATTCTGAGTTTGAGCACTCCTCAAGGTGTTGTGATGATTAAAATAGCTTCAGTGACCCTCCAGGAAGCTAATGCAATGCTTAGTTTGTGCTGAGGATGGCTGAATCGTGGTGGAGAAGTCCAGTTACAGAACTCTGTTTTTGAGTTTAGAAGGTGATGAAAATGGAGTTACAATTGTGAAACAAGGGTAGGGATGGACTATATTGGATATATGGAAGCTTTAAAATTGGTTTAGAGAGGAAACATACGAGGGAAATGTGATTTTGAGGTTCTTGGGCAGAAATGACAAATTATGGAGGTTGAAGTGCAATCCTGAGTTTTAGAGAGTTTGAGGGAGTTTTCATACTTCTAATCCTGTTCCCTGGCTTGCAAAATGCATCTCTATTTATAGAGAAAAGGTTAGAATGAGTGAGAACATCAATTCTGAAGTTTTGAAGATTTTGGCTTGTTTTGAAAATACAAAGATTTTGTTGCTTCATGATGAAGAAAATGAGTGATTCAAGGGATTTGCCATGCTTTTACTGACTTCTTAATATTGCTTTTGATATTTAGATTGTATAGGATATGATTAGGAGTAAATATCAAGTTTAAGCAAAGAGTTGTTAGCATAAAGCTTGCTTTACCAAAACGGTAAAGTGACTTTATGCAAATTATCCAAAAATGGTATCAAGACTTGGACAATGCTTCTAATCTATGTGTAATACATTTATAACTTGTGTAAATTTCTGATCATGGTGATATTTAGAATTCAAATGGCCTAAAAAGTGGGATTATGTAGGATAGTTTTGAGATTTTGCTATGAGTTTATCATAAAAATGGTTTAAAATTTAAGTTTATCATGCCATCTTTATCTCTTCGAATCTCTTAGATAAAAAATGATCTCTATAAGTTCTTGGATATTTTGGAAAGCTTGAAAAATACTCTAAAACTTTCATGTTTTCAATTTTGGCTAAATCAAATTGGAGCTAGGTGAAAATTGGCCAAGAAGTTAGGGCCAAATCCTGACCAAATTGATCAAAATTTTCACCAAATGTTTTTAGAAAAAGTGTATGACTTCATGAATTTGTAACTCAAAATCCAAGCACTTCTAGGACTTGATCAGCAAAGAAAAGTTATAGATATCATCAAGATCTACAACTTTCATGTTTAAAGTTTTCTTTTAATCATGTTGCATCTTGGTGAAAAATTGGCATGAATTAATGAATTCATCATGTACAAAACACTTAGAAAAATTTCAAAGTTTTGAAAAGTTTGAATTTTCAAATTTATTTTTGACTATCCTTATTTATTGATGATCAGGCTTCATATTTTTTAATGTCTTGATCAATTTTGATCTTTTAGACTCAAATTTGACCAAAAAAGTTTGAGTTTAAGTTTTAGTGTATCACTTGACTTTTCATCAATTGATCCAAAATTCAACTAACAATCCGTTGATCTTGAGAGATGATTTGAGTCATGTAATTAGGTCAACATGTTGTATTTGAATCCTTGAGGTTGTGTTTCAAACCATTGGATCATGTATTAGGTTAAAAATCAATGATCAGTCAATTACAATCAAAACCCTAATCTTGACCATTTTACCCTTTTGATGAATTGAGTGCTTTTCTTGAGGAATTGTGATCAACACTTGATCAATGGATAAATATGACTTAAAAATGCTGATGGGGACCAAAAGTCGTGATGTTTGACTATAGGTTGACCATAATTGACGTTTTAACCAATACAACTAATTTTCAGTCATCTGATCAATTGACTGAGCAAAATTGTGATCTAAGACTTAAAACTTGGCATGAGTATTCTTGGAGACCCATAATGAACCATGAAAATATTTTGAGGCATTATAAGTCTAATTTTCCTTGTGAAAATCAAAACCCTAATTTGGGGTTCCAATGTTTAAGAGGTGATTTGACCTAGTCAACACTTGTGCAATCTTAAGCTATTAAAGATCTTTATGAGAAGTGTCTTGAGAAAAGAGAGGGAAAATTTTGGGGTACAACAATCATTATCTCTCACACGCCAAAACACCAATTCTCCAACTTACCACCTTATACAAAGCTCATTTTTACTCCAATTCATAAACTCCTTTTAATCCAAAGGTACACCATTTTTACTTGTATATTTTGATATTTGTCTAGTTCTTAAACATGTTTTCTTTTAAATAGTTTCATGATTTTCCTTTCTTTTGTCACAACTTTTACAAGATTACAAGTGTTTTAGTTCTTATCTTCATGAGAATTTACTTCAAATCCAAGGTAAAGATTGATTGTTGGCTTCTAAAGTCATTTTTTTTATCATCACTACTAAAAAAATGACATTTGAGAAAAGGTTTTTACATCAGGTATCAAAATATATGATGTAAAAAATAAAATTAAAAATATTTTACATCAGGTATTTATTTGCAATGATATAAATAATATGAAAAAAATATTTTTCGCTATCTATTACATCGGGCCATGTAATCCAGCGATGTAAAAGGTTTCGTGAAAAAAACACAGTGGCATTTTTGTAAATAAGAAACAAGGTGGTAGAATTGTAAAAAACAAACTGGCAAGATATTACACCGGGGCTTACTAAAAACTGATGTAAAAAGTCCACGGGCAGATTGGTAATATAAAAAATATATTAAAAACCTTACATCGGGGCATACTGAAAACCGATGTAAAAGCATCAAACGCCCAAACCCTTACATCGGGGCATACTTTTAACCGATGTAAAAAACTCCCTTACATCGGGCCTTCTGTAAATCGATGTAAAAACCATCAGCCCAAAACCTTGCATCGGGACTATCTAAAAACCGATGTAAAAACATCAAACGCCCAAACCCTTACATCGGGCCGAGGGTTGCACCGATGTAAACACACACACACACACATATATATATATATATATATATATATATATATATATATATATATATATATATATATATATATATATATATATATATATATATATATATATATATATATATATATATATATATATATATTGCAGATTATTTCCTAAATGCAGATTATTTCCTCACTGTTTAACTTCTCTCACGCCTACGTCGTTGTTCCGCCCCTGTATCACCCACGTCGGTCCGCCGTTTCACGTCTCCTTGCCGCTGTTTTACGCCCCCGTTTCATATCTCCTCGCCGCCGGCTGCACGAAGATATCCTTCGCCGGCCATTTTGCCGTCCGTTCGCCGTCTTCGAAACATCCTCCGCCGTCCAACTACGATTCTGGTACGAAACTTTCTATTTTGTTAAACTTCATTGTATATCTAGGAATTGGTTGAAAGTTTATATAGAATTATTTCCAAGATGTTGGCTTCTAGGTTGAAGAGGGTCATGGGTAAGTTAATATCTCAATGTCAAGAAACTTTTGTGTTCCAAAGACAAACATTGGTGTTTTAGTTTCTAAAAGTTTTTAAGATATTCTTGTTTCTTTCTTTGTTACTGAGATTCATTATAAAAAGTTAGAAGTACATAGAAAAATAATTAGAAGATTATACTATGAATCCATTACTTTGTTCATATATGTTTTTTAATTACTAAACAGTTTATTATTATTAGAGAGGTTAATTAAGTCTAATTAGTTATAAATAGTATATATTTTGTATAAAGTTAAGAATATAGTACATGTTGTGTATAATTAGTCATTCTTTTTCATTAGAGAAATTGTCTATTTAGAAACCTCCAAAAAAAGCGTTAATGGTCCTCTCAGAAACACACAGTTTATCTTTAACCTATCAAACTTAATAGAGTTATCACCTTGCCATTGAAATTTGATTCTATTTTTCTTTCTCCGCGAAGCAGCGCAACTTGTAATCTCGGAATCTCCGTGAAGTAGCGCAGCCGCGGGCACACCGTTCGTCAGACCTTCCTCCGTATGAACATAGTTATGGATCGTAGTTGGATGAGAGCTAATCAATTAAGTGACGAGTACGAACATGGAGTGATGGAATTTCTACAGTTTGCTGAAAGTAATGCTGAAAAAAGTCGTCCTACGCTTTTTCTCTGTCCATGTGTTCATTGTGCAAATAAAGAACCAAAACGTAGTAAGAAAGAAATCATGGATCATCTAATTTGTGTAGGGATTTGTCAAAGTTATATAGAATGGATATGGCACGGTGAATTAGTAGCAAAGACAAACGTGTCCCAAAGAGATGATGTTAGTGTAGGAATGGATGATCGTCTAGAAGACATGATGCGTGATATTGGACAAGATTCGTTTAAGAGGGCACATACGTATGATACTATATGCAGTGACAAGGATAAACCATTGTACCCGGGATGCAAAAAATTTACACGTCTATCAGCCGTGTTAAAATTATTTAATATGAAGGCAAAGAATGGGTGGACTGACAAAAGTTTTACCGAGTTGCTTGAATTGTTGACCGAAATGCTTCCAGAAGGTAATGTAATGCCAAGTCGTTATTACGAGGCGAAGAAAATATTGTGTCCGATGGGTTTGGAGTATGAAAAGATACATGCATGCCCTAATGATTGCATATTATACAGAAAAGAGTATGTAAACTATAATCATTGTCCGAAGTGTAAGGCTTCACGCTACAAAAAGAAAGATGGTGAATCAATTGATGATGAGGTGGTCAAAAAGGGTTCTCCTGCGAAAGTGGTATGGTACCTACCAATAATTTCAAGGTTCAAGAGATTATCCGCCAATGCAGATGACGCAAAGAATCTTAGATGGCATGCAGAAGAAAGAAAATATGATGGACCAATTCGTCATGTAGCTGATTCTTTGCAATGGAAGAAAATAGATTCTTTGTTTACAAATTTTGGCAAAGAGTCGAGAAACCTTAGACTTGGACTTGCTACTGATGGAATGAATCCGTTTGGTAATCTGAGTACTAACCATAGTTCTTGGCCTGTTCTCCTGATGATTTACAACCTATCCCCTAGGCTGTGCATGAAGCGTAAATATATTATGTTATCGATGATGATATCAGGCCGAAAACAACCAGGAAATGACATAGACGTTCATCTAAGTCCACTGAATGATGATTTAAGAGTTTTGTGGGAGGAAGGGGTGGATGTTTTTTATGCGTATTCTGGCGAACAGTTCAATATGCGTGCCATGTTGTTTTGCACCATCAACGATTTTTCGGCATATGGTAATTTGTATGGGTATAAAGTTAAAGGGCATAAGGCGTGTCCTATATGTGAAAAAGACACTTGTTAGCATCAGCTTGAAAAAGGAAAGAAGACAGTTTATCTTGGGCATCAAAAACTTCTAAAATGTTATCATCCATATCGTAGATTGCGGAAAGCTTTCAATGGGAAACAAGAGCATGGTGTTGCTCCAAAGCCCTTGTCTGGAGAGGAAGTTTATCAGCGACAACAGGGACTTGATGTTGTCTTTGGAAAGTACCAAAAATGATCTACTGTGAAAAATGTATGGAAAAAGAGATCGATTTTCTTCGATCTTCCATATTGGTCTAGTCTTGATGTAAGACATTGTATTGATGTGATGCACGTGGAGAAAAATGTATGCGATAGTGTAATCGGAACACTTCTCACCATTCAAGGCAAGACAAAAGATGGTATTAATGCTCGTCTGGATTTGGGTTTGATGGGTATACGAGAAGAGTTAACTCCACAATATATAGGTAACAAGACATATTTGCCTCCTGCCTGCTACGCTTTGTCTAAAAAAGAGAAAACAAGTTTTTGTGAGTGTTTACAAAGTATCAAAGTGTCGTATGGTTACTCATCAAATGTCAAGAGGCTTGTATCAGTTAAAGATCTTAAATTAGTTGGCTTAAAATCTCACGACTGTCATGTCTTAATGCAACAACTACTACCATTGGCTTTTTGTGGGATATTGCCTAACAACGTTAGGAAGACTATAACTAGGTTGTGCTTATTTTTCCTACACATTTTTAACCCTTTCGACAATGTTGTTTTACCATTGCATTTGGTAAACAACCTTGTATTTGGATGTTAAACGGGACATGTGCGGGTCATCGTATTGACCATGATAGCAATAGTGCTAAGTATCTTTAGCAATTCTTTGAGGGACTAGATCATTTTTTGTATAGGCAACCAAGATAGCGTCATCGAGGAACTATGATCTTTTGTTTTGTTTTTATTTTGCCAAAGTACTCACATGCATAACATGGCCATTTTAAAGGTAACAAGTGGATGAAACCCTAGGGGTGCAATTGTGTATTGTATTGTCAATTTGCATGCTTTTATGTCTTGTATTAGGTCATCTAGCGATTGATTTTTGAATCTTGCCATACACGCCTAATTACTATACAGTATGTAGAAAGCAATAAATTGCGGGAATTAAAAGTCTAAGCTATTACAAAAGTATCCAAGAATGGGGGTACAATTATTACAAATGGGGATGAATCTCATAAGAATAGCAAAGTCCAAATATTACAACCAAATTGAATTGTCGCGATTCAATACAAAGCTATAACAAATTATGAAATAAAGAAAATCAATAAATTATGGAATGCATGTATTTATTTGAAAATAAATAAATAAAATCTATTCTAAAAGATTAAAAATTATTATTATTCTTTTATGTATTTTTATTAATTTTAAGAGGAAAATCTTAAAGAAAAGAAATTAAACAAAATCTTTATTATTTTGTACTTTTATTTATCAATTAAAAAAGGTTTAAAGAAAGCAAAATTAATTAAATCAAATTAAATGTTTTTTTGGTATTTTATCAAATGAAACAAGATTAATTAAAAAAAGAAGAAAATAAAACTAATTTAAGAAAATCAAAGTAATTTGCCAAAATAAAGTTTTAATATATTATTAGTATTATTATTAACAAAAGAAATAAAAAAAAGATAAATTAAGAAAAAAAGGAAATTAATTAAACTAAATCTTTTGGTATTTTATTAAATGCTACAAATTAATAAAAGGTTATATAAAAGAGAGAAAATAGTAGAAGAAAATTAATTATCTTAAAAAAACTAAAACAAATTTAAAAAAATGAATTAATTAAAAAAACATTAGTATATATTAAACAAAAGAAAAGAAAACAAATTGAATTAAAAGATGGGCTTAAGATGCTGAAAGTTTAAGGCCCAACTAAAAGGTCAAAGCCAGACATTGGGGGGGGGGGGGGGGGGGTACATTAGCAATTCGTGTGGGCTTTGATTTGGGGCCAGAATTGGCCCAATTGCCCTAGGTTTGCAACATTTTGATTAGAGTTTGGGAAAATCGGGGTTTGTGAACCTGAGCTCACAGCGGTGTCGTACCCTTCGTTTTCTCTTCATCTCTCTCACTCAATCGTTCGTCCTCACTGATCTTCCCCTCCCCTCAAGCCGCCGGAGCAACCCTCACTCTCTTCCTAACCATGCTCAAGCGATTCTTTCCTCAAAAAGGTGATGTTCTGGGTTTTGAAATCTGAATGTTTTCTGTTTTCTTTTTGTTTAATCTGGTTCTTATCTTGTTATTGATCAATTTAATTGCCTCATGAGATGTAGGAAAGGATTTGAAGAGAGACGTGCCTTGGGCATTTTTTTCTAGAAAATGGAGAGGAAGGAGATTTGAGTTGGGTGCTCCTTGGTGGCCAGAGGTGCGAGGAGAAAATGATGGCCAAGCGCGCTTTTTGGTAACTTCTTTCCTTTGTTCTTAAACCTTGAATGATGATGACACTTCACTTCTAACTTGGTTCTTCCTCTCTTGAATGATGATGACACTTCGCTTCTGACACTTTGAATACTGATTATTGAAACTGAAACTTTGATTTTTGTAAGTATGTTGATGATGGTTTCTGAAACTTTTGATTGTTGGTATTTTTTGTTGATTATGATGGTTGTTCTGAAACTCTGTTATGATTTGTTGTTTTTGTTGATAATGATTGTTGTTCTGAAACTTTGATTTGCTTTCCTCTCTCTTGCACTTGAATGATGATGCTTGCTGCTTTCTGAAACTCCTTTTTGTAAGTTGTTGATGATGATTGTTGATGCTATGTCTGAAACTTTGTTGGTATGTTTTAGATTTGTATGCTAGCTTTGGTTTCACAGTTGAAGGTTGTTTGAACTGAGTTTGGAATGTTGGGAAGGTTTTGTATTGTTGTTGTTGAAGGCCTTTGAATGTTTAGGTTTGATAACTGTTTTTATGGGCAGTTTGCAGTTTGAAGGCTTTTGCAGGTTTGGGGTATTATGCAGGTTTGGTGATTGTTTTAGCCCTGTTTGAAAACTGTTATGCTTTTTTGGGGCTTGGCTAGTTTGATAATAGGTTTGGGATTGTTGTGAATGTTTGAAACTGATATGCAGGTTGGGAGTTTTCTTGACTTTTAACAGTTAGGGGTTTGTGCAATGTTTGCACAGGTTTTTTGAAGTTTGATCACGGGTTTTGTGGTTTTAACTGTGAAACCGTTATATGTTTTTTTTGAAATGTTGTTGTTTTAGTTTGGCTGGCTTGTTACAGTTTTGTTGTAACAGTTTTGGCTTGGATATTTTGCAACTTGGTTTGATATATTTTGGTTAATAGGCTGTTAGGCAGTGTTTTGGAGATTGTTGTGGATTTTGGGAGTTTTGTGCAGTTTGGTAGGCTTGTTTTGTTCGGGAACTGCAGGTTTTTGCTTGAAACTGTTAACAGGTGTTGGTGAGTTATGCAGTTTAGGCTGTGTGTTTGAACTGCTCACAGGTTTTGGTGATTTGTGCAGTTTAGGCTATGTGTTTGAACTGCTCACAGTTTTTTGGTGATTTGTTGTGTGAAACTGTTATATGGTTTTAACAGGTTTTGGAGCCTTGACTTTTTGAAGAGAGTTGCCAATCTTTGAATGTTTGAAAAAACTGAACCTTTCCTTCTCTTCTTGCTGTTTGATGGTATTATATCTTTTTGCTTTTGTTTTGTGACTTGTGACAGATTTTTCCAAACTGTTCAATCCCAACAAAAAGGTGATATCTTTTCTCTCTTTCACTCTCAATGATAAAGCAGTTTGCTTTTCTACTTTTTTCTGAAAAGTTTGCCTAGTTTCTTGGAAAATGATGATAGGCTAGGAAACAAGCCCTTTTCTTGTGATTTGGTTCACCATGCTTTGTACTTTTAGCCAGCTGTTTGTACTTTGTTTGCCTGCTATTTGTAATTTCTGCCTGTTGCATTGTTTGCCTTGCTGCAATGTTTTAGTTGCTTGTCTTAGTTGCTTGCATCCAGTTTGGCCTTGTTGCAATGTTTGCATCCAGTTTGGTTTCCTTGTTGTAATGTTTAATCCAAAGGTACACCATTTTTACTTGTATATTTTGATATTTGTCTAGTTCTTAAACATGTTTTATTTTAAATAGTTTCATGATTTTCCTTTCTTTTGTCACAACTTTTACAAGAGTACAAGTGTTTTAGTTCTTATCTTCATGAGAATTTACTTCAAATCCAAGGTAAAGATTGATTTTTGGCTTCTAAAGTCATTTTTTTTTATCATCACTACTAAAAAAATGACATTTGAGAAAAGGTTTTTACATCAGGTATCAAAATATATGATGTAAAAAATAAAATTAAAAACATTTTACATCAGGTATTTATTTGCAATGATATAAATAATATGAAAAAAAATATTTTTCGCTATCTATTACATCGGGCCATGTAATCCACCGATGTAAAAGGTTTCGTGAAAAAAACACGGTGGCATTTTTATAAATAAGAAACAAGGTTGCAGAATTGTAAATAAAAAACTGGCAAGATATTACATTGGGGCTTACTAAAAACCCATGTAAAAAGTCCACGGGCAGATTGGTAATATAAAAAATATATTAAAAACCTTACATCGGGGTATACTGAAAACCGATGTAAAAGCATCAAACACCCAAACCCTTACATCGGGGCATACTTTTAACCGATGTAAAAAACTCCCTTACATTGGGCCTTCTGTAAACCAATGTAAAAAACATCAGCCCAGAACCTTGCATCGGGCCTATCTAAAAACCGATGTAAAAACATCAAACGCCCAAACCCTTACATCGGGCCGAGGGTTGCACCGATGTAAAAACATATATATATATATATATATATATATATATATATATATATATATATATATATATATATATATATATATATATATATATATATATATATATATATATATATATTGCAGATTATTTCTAAAATGCAGATTATTTCCTCACTGTTTAACTTCTCTCACGCCTACGTCGTCGTTACGCCCCTGTATCGCCCACGCCGGTCTACTGTTTCACGTCTCCTCGCTGCTGCTTCACTCCCCCGTTTCACGTATCCTCGCCTTCGGCTGCACGAAGACATCCTTCGTCGGTCGTTTCGTTATCCGTTCGGCGTCTTCGAAACATCCTCCACCGTCCAACTACGATTCCGGTACGAAACTTTCTATTTTGTTCAACTTCATTGTATATCTAGGAATTGGTTGAAAGTTTATATAGAATTATTTCCAAGATGTTGGCTTCTAGGTTGAAGAGGGTCATGGGTAAGTTGATATCTTAATGTCAAGCAACTTTTGTGTTCCAAAGACAAACATTGGTGTTTTAGTTTCTAAAAGTTTTTAAGATATTCTTGTTTCTTTGTTTGTTACTGAGATTCATTATAAAAAATTAGAAGTACATAGAAAAATAATTAGAAGATTATACTATGAATCCATTACTTTGTTCATATATGTTTTTTAATTACTAAACAATTTATTATTATTAGAGAGGTTAATTAAGTCTAATTAGTTATAAATAGTATATATTTTGTATAAAGTTAAGAATATAGTACATGTTGTGTATAATTAGTCATTCTTTTTCATTAGAGAAATTGTCTATTTAGAAACCTCCGAAAAAAGCGTTAATGGTCCTCTCAGAAACACATAGTTTATCTTTAACCTATCAAACTTAATAGAGTTATCACCTTGCCATTGAAATTTGATTCTATTTTTGTTTCTCCGTGAAGCAGCGCAACTTGTAATCACGGAATCTCTGTGAAGTAGCACAGTCGCGGGCACACCGTTCGTCAGACCTTCCTCCGTATGAACATAGTTATGGATCGTAGTTGGATGAGAGCTAATCGATTAAGTGACGAGTACAAACATGGAGTGATGGAATTTCTAAAGTTTGCTGAAAGTAATGCTAAAAAAAGTCTTCCTACGCTTTTTCTCTGTCCATGTGTTCGTTGTGCAAATAAAGAACCAAAACGTAGTAAGAAAGAAATCATGGATCATCTAATTTGTGTAGGGATTTGTCAAAGTTATATAGAATAGATATGGCACGGTGAATTAGTAGAAAATACAAACGTGTCCCAAAGAGATGATGTTAGTGTAGAAATGGATGATCGTCTAGAAGACATGATGCGTGAAATTGGACAAGATTCGTTTAAGAGGGCACATACGTATGATACTATATGCAGTGACAAGGATAAACCATTGTACCTGGGATGCAAAAAAATTACACGTCTGTCAGCCGTGTTAAAATTATTTAATCTGAAGGCAAAGAATGGGTGGACTGACAAAAGTTTTACCGAGTTGCTTGAATTGTTGACCGAAATGCTTCCAGAAGGTAATGTAATGCCAAGCCGTTATTACGAGGCGAAGAAAATATTGTGTCTGATGGGTTTGGAGTATGAAAAGATACATGCATTCCCTAATGATTGCATATTATACAGAAAAGAGTATGTAAACTATAATCATTGTCCGAAGTGCAAGGCTTCACGCTACAAAAAGAAAGATGGTGAATCAATTGATGATGAGGTGGTCAAAAAGGGTGCTCCTGCGAAAGTGGTATGGTACCTACCAATAATTTCAAGGTTCAAGAGATTATCCGCCAATGCAGATGACGCAAAGAATCTTAGATGGCATGCAGAAGAAAGAAATTATGATGGACCAATTCGTCATGTAGCTGATTCTTTGCAATGGAAGAAAATAGATTCTTTGTTTACAATTTTTGGCAAAGAGTCGAGAAACCTTAGACTTGGACTTGCTACTGATGGAATGAATCTGTTTTGTAATCTGAGTACTAACCATAGTTCTTGGCCTGTTCTCCTGATGATTTACAACCTATCCCCTAGGTTGTGCATGAAGCATAAATATATTATGTTATCGATGATGATATCAGGCCCAAAACAACCAGGAAATGACATAGACGTTTATCTAAGTCCACTAATTTATGGTTTAAGAGTGTTGTGGGAGGAAGGGGCGGATGTTTTTTATGCGTATTCTGGCGAACAGTTCAATATGCGTGCCATGTTATTTTGCACCATCAACGATTTTCCGGCATATGGTAATTTGTATGGGTATAAAGTTAAAGGGAATAAGGCGTGTCCTATATGTGAAAAAGACACTTGTTACAATCAGCTTGAAGAAGGAAAGAAGACCGTTTATCTCGGGCATCAAAAACTTCTAAAATGTTATCATCCATATCGTAGATTGCGGAAAGCTTTTAATGGGGAACAAGAGCATGGTTTTGCTCCAAAGCCCTTGTCTGGAGAAGAAGTTTATCAGTGACAACAGGGACTTGATGTTGTCTTTGGAAAGTACCAAAAACGATCTACTGTGAAAAATGTATGGAGAAAGAGATCGATTTTCTTCGATCTTCCATATTGGTCTAGTCTTGATGTAAGACATTGTATTGATGTGATGCACGTGGAGAAAAATGTATGCGATAGTGTAATCGGAACACTTCTCAACATTCAAGGCAAGAAAAAAGATGGTATTAATGCTCGTCTGGATTTGGGTTTGATGGGTATACGAGAAGATTTAACTCCACAATATATAGGTAACAAGACATATTTTCCTCCTGCCTGCTACACTTTGTCTAAAAAAGAGAAAACACGTTTTTGTGAGTGTTTACAAAGTATCAAAGTGCCGCATGGTTACTCATCAAATGTCAAGAGGCTTGTATCAGTTAAAGATCTTAAATTAGTTGGCTTAAAATCTCACGACTGTCATGTCTTAATGCAACAACTACTACCATTGGCTATTCGTGGGATATTGCCTAACAAAGTTAGGAAGACTATAACTAGGTTGTGCTTATTTTTCCTACACATTTTTAACCCTTTTGACAGTGTTGTTTTACCATTGCATTTGGTAAACAACCTTGTATTTGGATGTTAAACGGGACATGCGCGGGTCATCGTATTGACCATGATAGCAATAGTGCTAAGTATCTTTAGCAATTTTTTGAGGGACTAGATCATTTTTTGTATAGGCAACCAAGATAGCGTCATCGAGGGACTATGACCTTTTGTTTTGTTTTTATTTTGCCAAAGTACTCAACATGCATAACATGGCCATTTTAAAGGTAACAAGTGGATGAAACCCTAGGGGTGCAAGTGTGTATTGTGTTGTCAATTTGCATGCTTTTATGTCTTGTATTAGGTCATCTAGCGATTGATTTTTGAATCTTGCCATACACGCCTAATTAATATACAATATGTAGAAAGCAATAAATTGCAGGAATTAAAAGTCTAAGCTATTACAAAAGTATCCGAGAATGGGGGTACAATTATAACAAATGGGGATGAATCTCATAAGAATAGCAAAGTCCAAATATTACAACCAAATCGAATTGTCGCGATTATATACAAAGCTATAACAAATTATGAAATAAAGAAAATCAACAAATTATGGAATGCATGTATTTATTTGAAAATAAATAAATAAAATCTATTCTAAAAGATTAAAATTTATTATTATTCTTTTATGTATTTTTATTAATTTTAAGAGGAAAATCTTAAAGAAAAGAAATTAAACAAAATCTTTATTATTTTGTACTTTTATTTATCAATTAAAAAAGGTTTAAAGAAAGCAAAATTAATTAAATCAAATTAAATGTTTTTTTGGTATTTTATCAAATGAAACAAGATTAATTAAAAAAAGAAGAAAATAAAACTAATTTAAGAAAATCAAAGTAATTTGCCAAAATAAAGTTTTAATATATTATTAGTATTATTATTAACAAAAGAAATAAAAAAAAGATAAATTAAGAAAAAAAGAAAATTAATTAAACTAAACCTTTTGGTATTTTATTAAATGCTACAAATTAATAAAAGGTTATATAAAAGAGAGAAAATAGTAGAAGAAAATTAATTATCTTAAAAAAAGTAAAAGAAGTTAAAAAAATGAATTAATTAAAAAAAACATTAATATCTATTAAACAAAAGAAAACAAAACAAAACAAATTGAATTAAAAGATGGGCTTAAGATGCTGAAAGTTGAAGGCCAAACTAAAAGGTCAAAGCCAGACATTGGGGGGGGGGGGGGGGTACGTTAGCAATTCGTGTGGGCTTTGATTTATGGCCAGAATTGGCCCAATTGCCCTAGGTTTGCAACGTTTTGCTTAGGGTTTGGGAAAATCAGGGTTTGTGAACCTGAGCTCACAGCGGCTCCGTACCCTTCATTTTCTCTTCATCTCTCTCTCACTCAATCGTTCGTCCTCACTGATCTTCCCCTCCCCTCAAGCCTCCGGAGCAACCCTCACTCTCTTCCTAACCATGCTCAAGCGATTCTTTCCTAAAAAAGGTGATGTTCTGGGTTTTGAAATCTGAATGTTTTCTGTTTTCTTTTTGTTTAATCTGGTTCTTATCTTGTTATTGATCAATTTAATTGCCTCATGAGATGTAGGAAAGGATTTGAAGAGAGACGTACCTTGGGCGTTTTTTTCTGGAAAATGGAGAGGAAGGAGATTTGAGTTGGGTACTCCTTGGTGGCCAGAGGTGCGAGGAGAAGATGATGGCCAAGCGCGCTTTTTGGTAACTTCTTTCCTTTGTTCTTAAACCTTAAATGATGATGACACTTCACTTCTAACTTGGTTCTTCCTCTCTTGAATGATGATGACACTTCGCTTCTGACACTTTGAATACTGATTATTGAAACTGAAACTTTGATTTTTGTAAGTATGTTGATGATGGTTTCTGAAACTTTTGATTGTTGGTATTTTTTGTTGATGATGATTGTTGTTCTGAAACTCTGTTATGATTTGTTATTTTTGTTGATAATGATTGTTGTTCTGAAACTTTGATTTGCTTTCCTCTCTCTTGCACTTGAATGATGATGCTTGCTGCTTTCTGAAACTCCTTTTTGTAAGTTGTTGATGATGATTGTTGATGCTATGTCTGAAACTTTGTTGGTATGTTTTAGATTTGTATGCTAGCTTTGGTTTCACATTTGAAGGTTGTTTGAACTGAGTTTGGAATGTTGGGAAGGTTTTGTATTATTGTTGTTGAAGGACTTTAAATGTTTAGGTTTGATAACTGTTTTTATGGGCAGTTTGCAGTTTGAAGGCTTTTGCAGTTTGGGGTATTATGCAGGTTTGGTGGTTGTTTTAGCCCTGTTTGAAAACTGTTATGCTTTTTTAGGGCTTGGCTAGTTTGATAACAGGTTTGGGATTGTTGTGAATGTTTGAAACTGATATGCATGTTGGGAGTTTTCTTGACTTTTAACAGTTAGGGGTTTGTGCAATGTTTGCACAGGTTTTTTGAAGTTTGATCACGGGTTTTGTGGTTTTAACTGTGAAACTATGGTTTTTTTGAAATGTTGTTGTTTTAGTTTGGCTGGCTTGTTACAGTTTTGTTGTAACAGTTTTGGCTTGGATATTTTGCAACTTGGTTTGATATATTTTGGTTAACAGGCTGTTAGGCAGTGTTTTGGAGATTGTTGTGGATTTTGGGAGTTTTGTGCAGTTTGGTAGGCTTGTTTTGTTCGGGAACTGCAGGTTTTCGCTTGAAACTGTTAACAGGTGTTGGTGAGTTATGCAGTTTAGGCTGTGTGTTTGAACTGCTCACAGGTTTTGGTGATTTATGCAGTTTAGGCTATGTGTTTGAACTGCTGACAATTTTTTGGTGATTTGTTGTGTGAAACTGTTATATGGTTTTAACAGGTTTGGGAGCCTTGACTTTTTGAAGAGAGTTGCCAATCTTTGAATGTTTGAAAAAACTGACCCTTTCCTTCTCTTCTTGCTGTTTGATGGTATTATATCCTTTTGCTTTTATTTTGTGACTTGTGACACATTTTGCCAAACTGTACAATCCCAACAAAAAGGTGATATCTTTTCTCTCCTTCTCTCTCAATGATAAAGCAGTTTGCTTTTCTACTTTTTTCTGAAAAGTTTGCCTAATTTCTTGGAAAATGATGATAGGCTAGGAAACAAGCTCTTTGCTTGTGATTTGGTTCACCATGCTTTATACTTTTAGCCTGCTGTTTGTACTTTGTTTGCCTGCTATTTGTAATTTCTGCCTGTTGCATTGTTTGCCTTGCTGCAATGTTTTAGTTGCTTGTCTTGGTTGCTTGCATCCAGTTTGGCCTTGTTGCAATGTTTGCATCCAGTTTGGTTTCCTTGTTGCAATGTTTAATCCAAAGGTACACCATTTTTACTTGTATATTTTGATATTTTTCTAGTTCTTAAACATGTTTTCTTTTAAATAGTTTCATGATTTTCCTTTCTTTTGTCACAACTTTTACAAGAGTACAAGTGTTTTAGTTCTTATCTTCATGAGAATTTACTTCAAATCCAAGGTAAAGATTGATTGTTGGCTTCTAAAGCCTTTTTTTTTATCATCACTACTAAAAAAATGACATTTGAGAAAAGGTTTTTACATCAGGTATCAAAATATATGATGTAAAAAATAAAATTAAAAACATTTTACATCAGGTATTTATTTGCAATGATATAAATAATATGAAAAAAAATATTTTTCACTATCTATTACATCGGGCCATGTAATCCACCGATGTAAAAGGTTTCGTGAAAAAAACACGGTCGCATTTTTGTAAATAAGAAACAAGGTGGCAGAATTGTAAATAAAAAACTGGCAAGATATTACATCGAGGCTTACTAAAAACCAATGTAAAAAGTCCACGGACAGATTGGTAATATAAAAAATATATTAAAAACCTTACATCGGGGCATACTGAAAACCGATGTAAAAGCATCAAACGCCCAAACCCTTACATCGGGGTATACTTTTAACCGATGTAAAAAACTCCCTTACATCGGGCCTTCTGTAAACCGATGTAAAAAACATCAGCCCAGAACCTTGCATCGGGCCTTCTAAAAACCGATGTAAAAACATCAAACGCCCAAACCCTTACATCGGGCCGAGGGTTGCACCGATGTAAAAACATATATATATATATATATATATATATATATATATATATATATATATATATATATATATATATATATATATATATATATATATATATATATATATATATATATATATATATATATATATATATATATATATATATATATATATATATATATATATATATATATATATATATATATATATATATATATATTGTAGATTATTTCCTAAATGCAGATTATTTCCTCACTGTTTAACTTCTCTCACGCCTACGCCGCCGTTCCGCCCCTGTATCGCCCACGCCGATCCACCGTTTCACATCTCCTCGCCACTGTTTCACGCCCCCGTTTCACGTCTCCTCACCGCCGGCTGCATGAAGACATCCTTCGCCGACCGTTTCACCGGCCGTTCGCCGTCTTTGAAACGTCCTCCGTTGTCCAACTACGATTCCGATACGAAACTTTCTATTTTGTTCAACTTCATTGTATTTCTAGGAATTGGTTGAAAGTTTAAATAGAATTATTTCCAAGATGTTGGCTTCTAGGTTGAAGAGGGTCATGGGTAAGTTGATATCTCAATGTCAAGCAACTTTTATGTTCCAAAGACAAACATTGGTGTTTTAGTTTCTAAAAGTTTTTAAGATATTCTTGTTTCTTTGTTTGTTACTGAGATTCATTATAAAAAATTAGAAGTACATAGAAAAGTAATTAGAAGATTATACTATAAATCCATTACTTTGTTCATATATGTTTTTTAATTACTAAACAGTTTATTATTATTAGAGAGGTTAATTAAGTCTAATTAGTTATAAATAGTATATATTTTGTATAAAGTTAAGAATATAGTACATGTTGTGTATAATTAGTCATTCTTTTTCATTAGAGAAATTGTCTATTTAGAAACCTCCGAAAAAAGCGTTAATGGTCCTCTCAGAAACACACAGTTTATCTTTAACCTATCAAACTTAATAGAGTTATCACATTGCCATTGAAATTTGATTCTATTTTTCTTTCTCCACAAAGCAGCGCAACTTGTAATCTCGGAATCTCTGTGAAGTAGCGCAGCCGCGGGCACACCGTTCGTCAGACCTTCCTCCGTATGAACATAGTTATGGATCGTAGTTGGATGAGAGCTAATCGATTAAGTGACGAGTACGAACATGGAGTGATGGAATTTCTACAGTTTGCTGAAAGTAATGCTAAAAAAAGTCTTCCTACGCTTTTTCTCTGTCCATGTGTTCGTTGTGCAAATAAAGAACCAAAACGTAGTAAGAAAGAAATCATGGATCATCTAATTTGTGTAGGGATTTGTCAAAGTGATATAGAATGGATATGACACGGTGAAGTAGTTGCAAAGACAAACGTGTCCCAAAGAGATGATGTTAGTGTAGAAATGGATGATCGTCTAGAAGACATGATGCATGATATTGGACAAGATTCGTTTAAGAGGGCACATACGTATGATACTATATGCAGTGGCAAGGATAAACCATTGTACTCGGGATGCAAAAAATTTACACGTCTGTCAGCCGTGTTAAAATTATTTAATCTGAAGGCAAAGAATGGGTGGACTGACAAAAGTTTTACCGAGTTGCTTGAATTGTTGACCGAAATGCTTCCAGAAGGTAATGTAATGCCAAGTCGTTATTACGAGGAGAAGAAAATATTGTGTCTGATGGGTTTGGAGTATGAAAAGATACATGCATGCCCTAATGATTGCATATTATATGGAAAAGAGTATGTAAACTATAATCATTGTCCGAAGTGCAAGGCTTCACGCTACAAAAAGAAAGATGGTGAATCAATTGATGATGAGGTGGTCAAAAAGGGTGCTCCTACGAAAGTGGTATGGTACCTACCAATAATTTCAAGGTTCAAGAGATTATCCGCCAATGCAGATGACGCAAAGAATCTTAGATGGCATGCAGAAGAAAGAAAATATGATGGACCAATTCGTCATGTAGCTGATTCTTTGCAATGGAAGAAAATAGATTCTTTGTTTACAAATTTTGGCAAAGAGTCGATAAACCTTAGACTTGGACTTGCTACTGATGGAATGAATTCGTTTGGTAATCTGAGTACTAACCATAGTTCTTGGCATGTTCTCCTGATGATTTACAACCTATCCCCTAGGCTGTGCATGAAGCGTAAATATATTATGTTATCGATGATGATATCAGGCCCAAAACAACCAGGAAATGACATAGACGTTTATCTAAGTCCACTGATTGATGATTTAAGAGTGTTGTGGGAGGAAGGGGCGGATGTTTTTTATGCGTATTCTGGAGAACAGTTCAATATGCGTGCCATGTTGTTTTGCACCATCCACGATTTTCCGGCATATGGTAATTTGTATGGGTATAAAGTTAAAGGGTATAAGGCGTGTCCTATATGTGAAAAAGACACTTGTTACCATCAGCTTGAAAAAGGAAAGAAGACCGTTTATCTCGGGCATTGAAAACTTCTAAAATGTTATCATCCATATCATAGATTGCGGAAAGCTTTCAATGGGGAACAAGAGCATGGTGTTGCTCCAAAGCCCTTGTCTGGAGAGGAAGTTTATCAGCGACAACAGGGACTTGATGTTGTCTTTGGAAAGTACCAAAAACGATCTACTGTGAAAAATGTATGGAAAAAGAGATCGATTTTCTTCGATCTTCCATATTGGTCTAGTCTTGATGTAATACATTATATTGATGTGATGCACGTAGAGAAAAATGTATGTGATGGTGTAATCGGAACACTTCTCAACATTCAAGGCAAGACAAAAGATGGTATTAATGCTCGTCTGGATTTGGGTTTGATGGGTATACGAGAAGAGTTAACTCCACAATATATAGGTAACAAGACATATTTGCCTCCTGCCTGCTACACTTTGTTTAAAAAAGAGAAAACAAGTTTTTGTGAGTGTTTACAAAGTATCAAAGTGTCGCATGGTTACTCATCAAATGTCAAGAGGCTTGTATCAGTTAAAGATCTTAAATTATTTGGCTTAAAATCTCACGACTGTCATATCTTAATGCAACAACTACTACCATTGGTTATTCGTGGGATATTGCCTAACAACGTTAGGAAGACTATAACTAGGTTGTGCTTATTTTTCAATGCAATTTGTTGTAAATCCATTGATCCACTAAAGTTAGACGATTTGGAAAATGAGGTTGCAGTTATCTTGTGCCAATTAGAGATGTATTTTCCTCCTTCATTTTTTGACATTATGGTTCACTTGATTGTTCATCTAGTAAGGGAGATTAGATTATATGGTCCAATTTTTTTACGGTGGATGTATCCAATAGAGCGATACATGAAGATTCTAAAAGGGTATACAAAAAACCCACACCGTCCGGAAGCATCGATTATTGAGAGGTGCATTGCAGAGGAAGCAATTGAGTTTTATTCTAACTATTTGTCAGGAGTGAATGTTGTAGGGGTTCCCAAGTCTCGTCGTGATGGAAGATATGAGGGTGTGGGTACACAAGGTTTAAAAGTCAAGAGCTTAAGTATTGATGTGGTTGTTCAAGCACATTTGTATATATTGAATAACATAGATAAAGTTCAACCTTACTTATCTGCTCACAAAAGCATCATAAAGAAAAAGTACCCCAAGATGAATTAAAGAGGGTTGTTAAAAGAGCATAATAAGAGTTTCTCTGAGTGGTTTAAAGGAATAATTACTAATGAAGATAGTGTTTCTAATACAATTAAGTGGTTGTCTTATGGGCCTAAATGTAACATAATAACTTGGAGTGGATATGATATTAATAAAACCTCTTTTTATACAAAGTCAAAGGATGACCGTAGTACCATGCAAAATAGTGGGGTAATGATTGTGGCCGAGTCCATGCACTTCTCTAGTGCTAAAGATAAAAACCCGATTATGGCATCTACACCGTACTTTGGGGTGATTGAAGAGATTTGGGTAGTTAATTATGTTGTGTTTAAAGTTCTTGTATTTAAATGCAAATGGATTGATATCAACAGTGGTGTAAGAATCGATGAATTTGGAGTTACACTGGTTGATCTTAGCATGTTAGCTTATGCGAAAGAACCATTCATCATGGCATCTCAAGTAAAACAAATGTTTTATGTCACAGATCCTTCTAATAAAAAGCGGTCAGTGGTTTTACAAGGAAAGGTCCATGATAGTGATGAAAATCATGATGAGAATCTTGATATTTCTGAAACTCATCCTTTCTCAACAAATGTGACTACATTCATTGAAGAAAATGAAGGGGATGATGTGCATGCTATTCGCATAGACCATGAAGAAGGGATATGGGAGGACTAGTAAGATTTTTTGTATAAGTTAATTCCACGTTACTTTAGTTTCTAATTGTTTTTATTTTGTGCTTAATTTTATTTCTAATTTTTTTATTTTGTGCTTAATATTATTTCTAATTATTTTTATTTTGTGTAAACAGATACATGGGTGATTCAAACGACAACCCTTCTTCATCTAGTAACCCCAATAAAAGAAGAGTTAGAGGTCCCACTTTCATGATACAAATTGACAAAGTTCATCAAACAGGTGAAAAGATAAAGGTCGAGTTTAATGCAAGAACCTATGAATGTATTTGTGTTGGTAAAAATGCTACACATTTCAAGAGTTATATAGCATGTCTTGCTCGGCGGTACTGTAGTATTGTGAAAAATGATTGGAAAGAAGTAGATGAAGGGGTAAAAGATGATATTTGGATTGATATTCGGGTATTTTAAATACAATACTTTATTATATTCTATAATCATATACTAATTAACAACATATGACATATACTATATTTGTAGGCTTATTTTACTATTCCAGAATGTAAAGATCCAAAGAAGGATAGGTTGAAGAAAGAATGGATTAAATATGCGGGAGAGCGATGGAGAGGTTTTAAGACACAACTCACAGATAGATATATTAATCATACCATAGAAAATGATCCTCCTCCATATGTCAAGTATAACTTTATTACGGAAGACGCATGGAAAGAGTTTCTCAAGATTCGAGATACCCCTGAATTTAAGGTTAGTAGGAGTTATATGTTTTTGTCTGCATAACATTTTTATTATATTTAGTGATTACTTACTTGTTTGAGTTTATAATAGGAAAAAAGTCAAAAGGGTAAGGATAATATGGCTAAGAATGTATACTCACACTTATTGTCTCGTGGAGGACATCGCTTGCTTGAGGAGAAAATTATGAAAGAAAAGTCATCATCGAGAGATAATTCCACATTAGATGATAATGATAGTCCATCTCCACCATCACGCCATGAGTTATGGAAGAGAGCACGACAAAATAAAGGAGGAGAATACACATCAAAATCTACACAAGAGGTTGCTGGAAAAATTGTAAGTAAACAATGAAAATTATTCAAGTATCATTATATTTGTAATTGATTAATTGTTGTTTTTGCATTTTGTAGGATTCTCTAGTTCAAGAAGCTGAAAAAGGTGCAATTGTTCTGGATGGACGTAACGATATCTTAACATTAGCCATTGGAACATCTGAGCATGGAGGTCGTGTTCGTGGTGTTGGAAAACGCCATAAACAAAGCACTTACTTTGGAAGGTCACGTCAACATATTGACGTAAATGAACAACTTGCAACATTAGAAACAAAACTTAGAGCTGAACTTGAAGAAAAGTTGGTTGAAGAGCGTAAGATGTTTCAACAATCATTATTAATATTATTATTAATATTATTATTATTATTATTAATGAAAATCAAAATTTTTATTTGTTATTTATATTTAATATACTTATATTTTATTTCTTTTAAAAACAAAAAGACAAAAATACTTTCTTATTTCAATTTAATTTATTTTCTTAAATAAATTAATATTAGACCTAGGTTTATTTTTTTTATTATTTAAAATTAATTTAGAATATAGGTTTCTTTTAATTAATTAATTTTTCATACTAGTTTAATTAAACTAAAACTATTTTCCTAAAAAACCTAAAAAACTTGTTTGATTAATCAAATTAATTTCTTTTTTTAATTAACTTAGGTTTAATTTTTTAAAATTTAATTAATTTCCCTCTTAGTTTATTTAGGTCAAAACCTTCCCATCAAAATTCAAACAAAATAAAAACATTTTTTTTCTTTACACATCACATTTATATCTTTGTATAGTATCTTTATTCTTGTGCATTATTATTCAATTCAATATGGTTATAATAGTAACTTAGGTTTAAATTACTTGTCATCCCCCATTTGTAAATTTGTATCCTCCATCCCCAAATGATGTAATAGCGTAGGATATTTACATTCCGCAATTTATCGCTTTCAATATAAATGCTAGTAATTAGGGTTTGTATGGCAAGATTAAAATCAACAAGTAGAAAATCCTAATTCAAATATAAAAATGCATGAAAAATAAACAATTTGCACACTTACACCTCTAGGGTTAACCCTACTTGTTGCCTTGAGAAATAAATAGTCATGTTATGCATGTCGGATACTTTAGCAAAATCTTTCAAAACAAACAAGATCATAGTCCCTCGATGATGCTTCAAATGTTCTCTTCAAAATGATCTTATACCCTTACAAAATTGCTAAGGTATTTCAAAAATATTGCTTTCTATGACTATACAATGACCCACACCCGTCCCTTCACATCCAATGATAAAGTTTCTTACTAACTAATAGTAAGATAACATTGTCTAAAGGAGGAGGAAATGAACAAATACTTTTTGAGCAGGTAGAACATTCGTAGTTGCTTGCTCACAAACCATTTATCAAAACACCTTTCAAACACACCAACACTTTCAAATGAAATATTTTCAAAATTTAACACTTTATGCATTCTTATAGAGACGAGAATCATTACAAAGTTCGCCTAAACAAAGGCACTTTTCAAAAATACTTTCAAAAACATCACAAACACATTTCAAACAAAGCATTTAAAAGTGAGCTAGTAACTAAGAGCTCATAGATAACTACAGATGAAAAGGGTGCTAACACCTTCCCTTTTCATAGCCTACCCCCCAAACTCAAGAAAATATCTCAAAAGGTCTTTCCTGTTATTTTCACCCTTTCCTTTATTAGATAAAAGAAAAGTTGGTGGTGACTCTTGCTATCCGCAATAATTGCAATCAAACGCAAAACACCCAAGTAAGTTCTCCTACCCTATTACACATACCATATTGTTGAGAGAATCCATTAGCAACAAGACGTGCTTTGTAGCACTCAACTGACCCATCATACTTAGTTTTGATCTTGTATATCCAACGAGACCCAATAACACGTTTTCCAAAAGGAAGATGTACTAATTCCCAAGTAACTAGTTGATGCAAAGCAGAAAGATCTTCTGTCATAGCCTGCTGCCAAAGAGGGCGAAGGATAGCCTCTTTATAGGAGGAGGGCTCATAAAAAATGTGAATAGAGGTTAGAAAAGAAACAAAAGAAAAAGAGTAAGTGGAATAGACAAAGTCATGAAATTGAGTAGACTTACGATCACGAGAGAGATGACGGGGAGGCGGAGGATCAACAATCGTAGGAGGTTCTTGGGTAGCCATGGGAACAAGAGGGATGTCAGTATCTGGAGTAGCAGTAGTATCAATCTTGCAATTCTCAACATTAAAATCACTAGAAATATTATCATTATGGCCAAAAGGATCAATATGGGTGAGTTTTGAATTGCTAGTAATATGAGAATCAGAAGAGAGAGAGTAAACAAGAATGTGTTCAAGGAAAACAACATGACGAGAAACAGAATTATTGATCCAAGTAAGGATCTTCAAATTACTAACATCCCATGTTTCTAACTCTTTTGCATATTTAGCTTCATCCTTTTTATCAGTAGGTTTAACTGAAGTTTCATCAACATAACTCCACATCCTTTTTCCTTTAAAAAAATTTCTTATTACATAACTCCAATAAGGATAATTTTGCAATAAGTTGGACACTAACGGACTGAAGAGAGTCATTTTTATTATTTCTCATTGTAATAAACTATGAGATAATCAAACCACCACAACTGAACATAGTATCGAATAGATATTTTTTTTAAAAGAGAAGAAACAATATTAAATTTCAAGCTTGACTTTTGAAACAATGCCTACTTTTCTCTTTTGAAACAATAACGTAAAATCAATAAAGAAACAATATCAAATTCCAAACTTTGAAACAGTGCCAAATTTCCAAATTGAAACATAGTTGCTTGAAACCGTACCAAATTTCAATCTTCACGTGATACCAAACAGTACCAAATTTCTAATGAATTACCAAACATAAAACCAATGCTCTAACAAATTTCTGGAAACCAATCGATTCCATTCTAGTTGAAATTACCGAAAGAAATCTTTGCCCCACTTTACGGTAGTTTCTAAAATCAAACCAAACTCTTTGATACCATGTTAAAAATAGTAAACATACAAGAAAATAGAAAAGGAAAAAGACCCTTTGGCTTAGGGTTTCAATATAATGAATAAAACTTAAAGAGTTAGGCTTACATCAGGGTATTGTTGACAAGAAATTTTCGACTAGGGAAGTAAGCCCTTAAGCCGTGAGGTATCTTTGGTTAGAAAGGCGTGTTTCCATAAAGAACAATGGGATGCGTCGACCAAGTCAAAGAAGTATGTAAACCAGGAAGGCTGATCGACAAATACACCAGTTTCGGAGGCAGGCTCAACAAATATAAACGTTGACAGGCAATGATAAGTGGTGGCAAGAGTAGTTATCAACTCATAAGCCAACAAGAACATAGGGATGTTTCAAAGAAGTTTATGGAATTTCTCCATGAATCCCAACATGGGACTAGTAACCGTCGATAATTACACTTTTAGGATTTCTATTTAAGCAAACATTTGTATTTTTGTTAGAGGTTGCATTTCGTCACATTTAGAGCATTTCACTCAAACTACCCACATCTAAGAGAGAAACGAGTTCATGCTTAATAATGTATGAATGCTTCCACATTTCAATTCAAAGCAATTTCTAGTTTTCACTTTAAATTACAAGTCATGTCATTTATTTTCTTTACTTTGCAATTGTCCTTTGCTTTTGCCTTTTTATACCTACAAATCCTATATCAACTAGTTTCAACCCAAAAACACTCAAAACACTAAATCTAGGATTATTGTAGCCGACCCTGCAAGTAACCTTTAATAAGAGGCTGGAGATTGTTCGCGAGAAACAAATTGGTACACCCAGTGGGACACATTGTGTTTGAGTCTTTCTCGTTTTGTGCATGAAATTGAGAAGTGGGAGAAAAATGGTAGATCCTAGAACTCCTGAAAGGGATTAAACCATGTGAGGAAATACCAATGTGGTGGAGAGTATGGGTTTAAGTTCTGTGATTATGTCTTTGATTGCTTCGAACATAGTCACCACGACTTAGCCAATAACTGTAAGACCAACAATGGTCACAACTTCTGGGCAGTATGTGCCTAGTTTTGCAAGAGAGACACACAGTGGTATGGTCCCAACATCTGGGCAGTATATGTCTAGTTTTGCAAGAGATACACATAGTGTTGAACAAGAATACAGAATGCCAACGATGATAATAGAAGACCTACATAGTAGTAGTTCGAAATTTGGTGAAAACTCGATGTCAGCGTTTCCTTCATACCATGCCTCAGAACCGTTGGGAAATACATTTGGCCATTCGAATGGATTGGGATTTTCCCACCAAATCATGCCTACTTTCACCCCCAAGTACCGTTGCCATCATGAGGCATCCGATGGATGAAAGTAATCATGAGATGGTCAATATGCTTACTCAACAGATGAGTGTCATATTAAAACCATTGGTCGAGAATTTGGTGCAGAGTTATCAGACTTTAACAACGCAAATAACTCACATCAGTGATTTCCTCGGTGCCCCAAGAGCGCCAATTCGACAAGCTACACCACCACCACTTGAGGAACCGGTGCCGTATGAAGAGGTGGTCGATGAAACAGTCATACAGGAACCATCAATTCCCCAGCGTGTCAATCTGATACATAGGGTGTTCCAATAACCCCTAGTTGTAATAGCGAATCGAAACCAGAATTCCGACCAAGTGGCCAGGCATGTACGACGAGAAGCAGTGGCTAGGGAACATAACCTAGAAGCCATTGTCGAACGGATTATGGTGAGAAATGGAATGAACACTAGCTATCAGAGGACCACATATGCCTCGCCACTGCCATATTTTATTTTGAAAACAGAGTTACCAAGGGGATGGAAACTCCCAAAGTTCACCAAGTTCTCAGGGGATGTCGAAGAGTCTACTATCGAACACGTTGTTAGGTGCCAAATTAAACTAGGTGAATTAGTAGTGAATGGATATTTGAGGATGAAGTATTTTCCAAATTCCCTTATGAAGATTGCGTTTACTTGGTTTACAATGCTTCCCCCATAGTCGATCCAAATGTGGATTCAGCTGGAGAAATTGTTCCATGAGCAGTTTGACATGAGGCAGTCCAAAATAAGCATGACAGAAATGTCCATTGTCAAATGAAAGAGCACCAAGACGATAGATCAATATCTCAACAGGTTCAGACTTTTAAAAGTGCGATGCTTTACACAAGTCCCTGAGCAAGAGTTGGTTGAAATGACTACAAATGGATTAGAGTATTCTATTAGAAATAAATGGCTAGATACTTAGTCCTTAAAGGATATGACTCAGTTAGCTATCAAAGTTCGATTGATCGAGCGTTTGAAAGCTGAAAAAACCAAGCCAAATAAACACCACAAAAAGGGAAGGTTTCTTAGCAACTGACGAGTATTTATCTGACGAAGAAGAGTCAGAGGAAGAAACAGAGGTTAATATGGCCGAACTCCAGCTCTGACCTCCTTATGCGTGTAAGCTATTGAAACCTTCGAACAGGAAAAACCCCGTCGAAACTGAAAAGAATGGCAAACCCATCAGCAAAACTTACACTTTTGACATAACTGAATGTAATGAAATTTTTTATTTGTTAGTGGCTGATGGTCAAATTGTGGTCCCTCACGGCCTAAAGAATCCCCCACTTGAACAAAAGAAGAAAAGGGGATTATGAAAATTTCATAATTTCCTTGGTTAAAACTTCTCAATATGTTCTTTTCAGGGATTTGGTGCAAAAAGCTTTGAAAGAAGGCATGCTTCAATTTGGAAAAAAGCCAAAGATGCAGGTAGACAATGATCCTTTAAAGGTGAAGGAGGCTTTATATTTAGAGCCTCTGGATTATATGATGGTCGAAGCTACTGAGGGCCTCGACAAAGAAGTCATAATAATTGGTGACATAGAAGTTATGATGGTTGGAACTAATGAAAGTCTCGTTATAAATACGGAAGAGGGATTGCATGCAGTGTACCCTCAGCCTGAAGAGAGCTTGGCTGACTTTCAGATAAAATGCAGAGTGAAAGGATCGAGGGCCAAATTATGCCCAAGATGCAACACTGTGTATAATGAAGAAGCAACTGAGAAATATGAAGCTGTCAAAAAAGAGGCTCTCAGGCAAGAGAAGCCTCCAGTTCCAAGGTTTGTTTTTGACCAATAAGAAACTCCTTGATGCAACAAAGATTACAGAAGATTATTCCAACAACCTCTTTCGAAAACCTTTCTCCATCCGTCGAACACCCCACTAGAAAAATGGGTGGAACCAGTGAGCCAAAAGGGGGGGGGGGGGGGGGGGGGGGGGAGGCTGAAGTGGAAGGTGATTGTACATGAGGCTCAGGCCCAAGAAAAGAAGGTTGAGTCGAAGGGTTATCAAGTTTATCCTAATTATAAGGAGAAAATCCAATGACAAGGACGCAGTGAAGGCGTTATTAGAGGAATAAGAAAGCTGCAAAGGAGTCCTCGACTTCTCAGTCAAAGCCTGTCGAAGCTGCTAGGCGTGTCGAAAGCACACAACCAACAAAGGTTGAAAAACTTGGTGAAGCTTCAGTTTAGAAAGGATTTTATCCAAGGTCAAGGTTGACTGAAAAGGAAAAGATCACAGTCAACCAAAGGCCAGCTATGAAGGTAACTCCTTTAGGTAACAAAGAGCTGGTGGCAACACAAAATGTTGGATATATTCCTACACCTGAGTATACTCCTACATCTGAGGGTGAAGAGGAGGAAGAGCCTGATTATGAACCTTTGCCAGAAAATGATATAATGGATGATGATTATGGTGAAGACTTAATCATTAACTATGGAATTGTGTCGATTCTGCCTGCAGAATATGATAGAGTGTTAGAGGTATCATAAAACGAAGAAGAATTCACTTTGGATGAGGAGGCTGATGAAAAGCCTATGTGCTACTATGTTATGAATAGTGGCGTTGACGAAGAAAAAAAGGATGTGTTTGAGAAACCAATCCCTGGGATGTTGTATCATCTTATGCCTTTATTTATAAGGTAAAAGGTAGATGATATGTCGATGAACAAAGTGTTTGTCGATGGTGGGGAAGCTGTGAATTTAATTCCACATGCTCTATTCAAGAAAATGAGGAAATGTGGGTCAGATATTTGAACTTATAACATGGTTTTGTCTAACTATGAAGGGAAAACTAGTGGTATACTTGGGGTCATCCAGGTCGAATTGGCTGTTGGAATAATCACCAGGTCAACTTTGTTCATGGTAATAAATTCCAAAGCAAACTTCAATTTATTACTTGACCGTGAATGGATTCATGGAATAGGTGCAGTCTCATCGACTTTGCACCAGAGGATTTCCATTTGGAAGAAAGATGGCGTGGTGGATATAGAGGTTGATCAGAGTTACTATAAGGTCGATGAGATTAAATGTGGAAAGAAATATTTCGACCAACACTTGGAGAATGTAGCACCTTGTGATGATGACAATTACACTCCTAATGAAAACTCAAATAGTTTTCTAAGCCTGGATCTTGATTGTGGCCTTATGTGAAATTCTGAAGGGGCGGGAATTCCTAGGGAGTCGATTCCACCTACCGGGTGGCCTATAGTTGACAATGATGACCAGTGAGTTAGAAAGTCTAGTTCGAATTACTGCAAAATAAAGCATGTCAAAATATTGTTGGCCAAAATGGATAAATACCAAGATGGCTATCAAAAGTTCCCAAAGGGATTACATATTCAAAAACGAGTCTTAGATGGAATGTGAGCAACGACAAAATTACAAAGGAAATCGGGATTTAAGATCTTCCAAATGGGTTTTATCGTAAGTAACTTTCTGGTCGAGGCGAGTCTTTTTAGCTGTCAGGTAAGTAATCTTGCTCCTAAGTTGAAGGGCTTTACCGCTATGAACTATTACCTCAAGAGTGAATTGTTGGGCTTCATTGAGTGAATGGCCGTCGGAAGAATTCAATAAGGCCTTCTGATGTTCGACTTTAACAATTTTCAGGTTGAGCGCTTCGATCTGTTTTCAATAGCTCAAGATTTCTTGGTCAAAAGCGGAATATTGTTCAAGGCGGGTATGTCTCTTAGCTTCAAAATGATTAGCCTTTGTACCCAAAAATTTCACTTAACTCTCATTTCATTTGCTTTAGTTTTAAGTTGGAGATCAGTGTGCCGGCGGAATGTAAGATCTTTTGCGAGTTAGTTGAAGAAAGCCTCAAAGTCGATCAAATACTGAGCCAAGGATTCAGGAATAAGATGTTGGGAGATGGCGTCGAGAAGCTTAAAAATCTCAGTTGCCATGAAATCTTCCTCCTCGACGACAATTAAAACTCACTCTCAAACAAATGAGACATTAGTTGGTGAAAGTGCGTGGATTAGTTCGGCGTCCAGTTCAGTGATGGATAGAGAGGTTGAACCAGAGGTTAGTGAAGTAATTGGTGTATGTCGAAGAAGGTGAATCTTTCTGAATGTTGCCGTTGGATCCTGTTTCTTTAAAGCCTCAATTTCAGTTTGGGCTGCAAAGTCGATGGGTGGAGCATTGTTCAAGACTTGAAGTTTAGTCTTAGCAAAAGCTGGATGACTGGACTTTACAGTATTGTCACCAACATGAGAAGTTTTGGTTGGATTCAGTTCAATATTATCTGCACAAGGAAGCCTCTGGGGAGAGTTTCAAAGTTAGCATAAAAACTAGAGCCGAAAAAAGAAAAAAAATACCTTTAAGTTTGGTTGCACAACATTTGGCTCCTGTGAGACTGAGTCAACAAAGAAGGTGAATGTCATTCTCTTTACCATTTCGAAAGAGGAATCTTGGTTCAATTCGACTGGCAGAGGGCACTCCCGTTCCTGAGAGATCAATGATGCAGTAGGTTATTGAGTCTTTAGGGAATTAAAGATGTCGCTGAGCCTTTGAAGGAAGCTGGGTATAAAGAAGTATTTCTATTGATGTTGAGGCCACCATTGGTTGAACAACTCCGAAGTAAAAAAAGAGTGTTCAAAGTTAAACACTGGAAGTTCAAGAGTTTGGGCTGCCCAGTGGAATTTGAGGTAAGCATGATGTTCCTTAGCAGTGAGTTGTCTACCAACCCAAACAATGTCGGCATGGCGGTAGAACAAAGACGAAGGCAAAATTTGACTAAGGCCTAACTGTCGAGACACTATGTTTGGTTGATATCCCCTGAAATCGTATCCTGTCGAGCCAGCGTTAATTCGACAAGAAAGCACAGTGGGTTTTAAAAAGGCCCTCCAAATTGCGTTTGTACGGACAACATTTTGAGAAATGTTGGGAAAGGGATCTCAAAACCAGTATGGACCAAACCGTCGCTCCATGAAAGGGTCTATGGTTAAGATAAATGTGGTGGTCTCTACGAACATGTTGATATATTTCATAAAAACTAACCGATCAAATTTGTGGGGGTGAGTGGTCAAAGACAACCTCAGGCCTTCGATGTTCTAGCCTTCTTTAGATGTAGAACCGTTTCAGAGATAGGGTGACCCAATTGAAATTCGAATGTGGAATTCATCCAGTGTTGCAGAAGCCAAAGAGGCTCTGAGAAGGTTAAGCTTGTGTCATGATCAGGAAGTGTCTTCAACTACGTGGAAGCATTGCCTAAAGTTTGGTAGAGATGTGCCAGCAAAAGCTTTCCCAGTGAGATGTTTCGTCCTTCATGAAGTTGAATCGCCAAAGGTATGAAATCTTGAACTATTTTTAAAGGTGTTGTACAAAATAAGAAATGGGAGAGCCAGAGGGTCAGAAAGGCTATGTGCTCAGTGTCATAGACATCTTCTGTGTCCACAATATGGTGATCAGTAATATAACATGCGAAATATGAGTGGTCGAAGCAAAATGTATATTTCATCGACTCAGTTGGGTCGAAGGTCATACCCAGTGGGGAAATCCCAGTGATAGCTACCACATCAAACATGGTAGGTGTTAACATCCCACATGGAAGTTGGAAAGTGTTGGTCGAACCTTCCCAAAAGAAGAGTGAAGCAAGAATAAAGTTGGGATCAATCGTATGGGCGCTTTGTGAAATTTGGATAGCGTTGAAAATGCCAAGCTTCTCCCATTGAGATCTCTGTTGCCCCTGGACTTTATCGAGCCAAGTGAGGTACGCTGTATCGCCTGACGTAGGTATGAAGGTGAACACAGTGGCATCAAAAGCCATAAACCTAACATCAATAGGTTTTGCATAATTGAACGCAAATGGGATAGCAGGAGTAAAACAAAGGAAGTACTTATTGACAGTTTTAGGATGCGTCTCTTGGGTTGGATAAGGCCCATGGAATGCGAAGAGTTTCTTCGCAACAACAAAAGGGATGAGCATTTGGTGTTGCCATTCTTCGGTCTCGGATTTCACTTTAGATGAGGGCTCTGGGATGAACTCTAAACTTTGTTTCACAGAAATAGAGAAAGCTATGGGGTTATTACCAGTGTTGAAGGGAGTACCAGATGGAGTGGCCATTATAAAAATGAAGTAGGTCTCTTCAAGATTTTCAGAAATTGCAGAGTTTGAAGAGCTGAAGTAGAAGGAGTGAAGAAAAGAACTGAGAGTTTTTGAAGGTCTATTTAAAGAGAAATTAAAGTTGTTAAAAGAGAAATAAGTGTCACTCAGTATGGCGTGAGCATGCTAAAAAGTGGAAAAGTTAGTGGGGTTCATTTGAAAATCCATGTCCTAAAACCTAGGAGTAATCATGAAAAGTACTAATTGATATAGGAAACTGTTTCACAGAAAGTAGTCATGATTATGCATGACGTCATTATGAGGAGACATGCGGTCAAAAACTTGGAAGAGAAAACACCAAAGTTCTCCCATCGATAGAAGCTTCGACGAACGTGGCGTTTTGGGGGAAATTATTGACAAGTAATTTTCGACTAAGGAAGTAAGCCCTCAAATCGTGAGGTATCTTTGATTAGAAATGTGTGTTTCCATAAAGAACAATAGGATGTGTCAACCAAGTCAAATAAATATTTAAACCAGGAAGGCTGGTCGATGAAGACACCAGTTTCAGAGGCAGACTCGACAAATATAAACGTCGACAAACAATGATAAGTGGCGGCAAGAGCAGTTATCAACTCATAAGTCAGCAAGAACGTGGGGATGTTTCAAAGCAGTTTATGACAGCTCTCTATCAATCCCAACGTGGGGACTAGTAACCGTCGACTGTTACACTTTTATGATTTCTATTTAAGCAAACATTTGTATTTTTGTTAGAGATTACATTTCTTCACATTTAGAACATTACACTCAAAGTATCCGCATCTAAGAGAGAAACGAGTTCAGGCTTAACAATGTATGAATGCTTCCACATTTCAATTCAAAGCAATTTCCAGTTTTCACTTTAAATTACAAGTCTTGTCATTTATTTTCTTTACTTTACAATTGTCCTTTGATTTTGCCTTTTTAAATCTATGAATCCTATATCAATCAGTTTCAATCCAAAACACTCAAAACACTAAGTCTAAGATTATTGTAGCTGATCCTGCAAGTAACCTTTAATAAGAGGCTAGAGATTGTTCCCCAGAAACAGATATAAATACTAAAAGCTAAGAAAATCTAGATTACCCTTACAAAAATATAATAAACCAATATAATAATTACAATAATAATAATTACCAGTTAATATCTTCCTCTTGCATAATCGACTCCCTTTTTCAGTTCTTTGTTACAAGACCTTGATCTTGACCACTTAAGATATATTCAATATTTTTCTTTTCTTTCTTTAAGATAAATAATATTTAATTTCTTTAAAATAAATAATATTCGATGTCAACTCTATTTACATCTATATTTTTTACAAATTCTATTTACATTGATTTTTTTTTTTTTTTTTGCAAGACCGACACTTTAAATTTAAATTGATCAAATCAAGTACAAAATGTATATCGGAAATGTTAATAACGAGTCAACCGGGTGGTTTTTCGATATGCAAAAGTCCTTATCTTTTGCTTTAATTGTTGCCTCAATAGTCATACGTAGTGAATAATTTTGCAAGCACAACACGGAAAATGCACAAGAATTAACTGACATCAATTCCCTAGGCTCATGGTTAAGATCAAATCAATATGAACAATGTCACTTTCAAAACAGAGAAAAAAAATCAATATGATCAATAGAAACGTTTTTTTCAAGGTTTAATTTTTTAGTTTCAATGTGGACAAATTAAGATAAGTTTGTACTAGTACTAATTAAAATCAGTTGCATAAATTAAATGAAGGAGATTGTATTTGGAGTAATAAAGATTTTTTTTTTAAAGTAAAAAAGAAGAGATTTTAGAGAAGTTATATTTAAACCCCTAATATTTAATATTTGATATCATATCCAATATCGTATATTAATTATAAATTAATATTTCTATCTTTCTTAATTTTTTTCATTTCATATACTATACAATTTTCAATAATATACTACTATTTTTTAAAATTACATTTAATATCTTTTTATATTTAAATTTCAGTGTCAAAATATTATTTATTAGATTTTAAATATTTTACTATAAGATTTAAAAAATAATTTAAATTATTAAATAATTATATTTTATAATAAAAGTGATCCATTGAATAAAAAAAAATTCTCCCATACTCTGGATAGTAAATTTGGCTGTTTATGATATACCTGTATGAGAAAATTCAATCGAACCAAATTAAATTATAGTTAAGGTTCATTCAAATTGAACTAAAATGTTTTAATTTATTAAAAATTAAATAAAATTAAAATTATTGATTTAGTATATTATTTAGAATTTTTGAACCATACTGAATGGTTAGAAGACAATTTTTTCAAACCTAAGTATTTCTTAAAAAGTTAAACCGTTAAATTTTTTTGAATTTAAAAAAAAAAATTTAAAATTTGTTATCATTTTCAATTTCAGTTTGATTCGTTTTTAATTTAGATTCGATTTATTATCATATAATTCGGTTCTAGAACTGTTAGTATATGATTTGACTCACTAATCAAATATAAATATTTTGATTATTTTAACATCAATTTAATTCGATTTGACGATTCGGTTTGATTCACAATTTTTTTAACTCCCCCAATTATAAATAAATAATAGTTTTTCTATAAAAGACTTTTCATTTTCAATTTCGATTAGGTTCAATTTTAATTTCGATTCAGTTTATTTATTATATAGTTCGATTTCGGAACCGTTAATATATAATTCGGTTCACTAATTAAACATAAATATTTCAATTATTTTAACATCTTCGCTTTCAGTTTAATTTACAAAAAAATTTAACACTCCTAATTGTAGACAAACAATAGCTTCTTTATAAAAGATATGTAACTAAATACAATAATTTCATAACACACATAAGAGCATCATCCAAAGCCAAAATGCCCCACACCAAGGAAAATAAGAAACATAAAAATTCAAGTGCGATTCAATAGTCTTATTTTTACATAGCAATGATAGATAGCTTGATCACCAAGTATTAACCACCCTGCAATTTCTTCTAATCTGTCCCCTTGAACCTGTCAAAGGAGATACATTCCCCATCTTGATCATAGACTTAGCAAACTGCTCAAAGAAAATATCATTTCTCTCAGCATACAGTTTCACCAACTCAGCTGATTCTTGATTCTTTGTCAACAAAACTTCATCAGAACTCAATACTCCCTTGTAAGCCAACAAGTTCTTGAAGTAATTGTTATCGAATTTTGTTGGTGTCACATAATCTAGGAAAAACAGATTCTGGTCACCACCCGATCTCGGACAATTACCGCGTAATTCAGCTGCATACTTTTGTTCAAGAGTGAAATCTTGCTTGCCGTTTCCAGTTTGGCTGTAGAGTCTTTGCCTAAAGCTTGTGCACCTTGAGTTTCCTATACTGTGGCTCCCTATAACAAGTAAATGTTTTAGTATTAGCTCTACATTGCAGACATTTTTCATCGTCTGGTGTTCGACACTGACACGTATGAAAATAAAAAAATTTAAAACTTGTATGACAAGTTAAATGTGGAGTACCAGAAAGAGCAACGAGATCAACGATATCAAGTCCTTGAAGTTTGAATTTAGTTAAGATGGTTTGAAATGTGTTGTTTGGAGCTGGAATATTGTGGTTGGAGCCACTTAAGCTTGCACCTAATGAATCCATTCTTCCTAAAGGCACTTCCCAGTTTGGTCCACCAGCCTATAAATAAAAGGAAACAGTAAGGTAACAAAATAAGTGCTTATAGAAAAAGCGCTTATTATATAACTGCTTATAGTTATAGCCAAGAGCAAAAGCAAAAACTTACGAGAACAGTTGAATCTCTAGCAGCTATAGCTAAAATGTCAGCACAAGACACTATATGAGGGCATTCTTTCTCTAATGCAGTTTTAATTTCATCAATGACTTCAAATCCTCTTGCTGAATTTCGGTTAGGATTCGACCCCTTCTCACTAATAATGCTTCCACTGTTATCTAGTAAAATTGAAGCATCACAACCCTGCAACATGATCAACTTCATGTGGTTATGACAATAATAATAACCAGCGCCGTTTCAAGTTTTTGAATGCCTAATATAGATTAGTCGTAGTTTAACCATGACAAGACAAATAGAGATCTATTTGATCACAGTTTAACCATGACATATATTTTACGTGACCCTAAATTTGACAAATTTTGAGTCCTATACAGTAGTTTGTTTTGTACGCTCTCAGTGATAAATTGACAATGTTACATACCTTGACAAAACAATCATGAAAATGAAGTCTCAAAAGTGAAGCAGCTATACGAGGTTCTTTTGCAACAGCATTGGCAAGGATGGACTTAACAATATTCTGAGCTTGTGGACATGAATAGTCATAAAACTGTGGATAAAGGTAAGATCCTATTTTCTTGTTACATAGGCAGAAAGGAGCAAAGGCTAGTAAAGAAAAAAGTATAAGAAAGCTCTTAGAATTGACCATTGTTGTTTTTTCTCTCTCAATATCACCTCAAAGAAGAAGAAATATGTAAAAGAGAAGTTCGCAAAGTTGATTGCATGAGTAATGTGATTTGAAATGATATTTATAGAAGAAAAAAAAGCTATT